>PVIR01000661.1:0-89435 GCA_004026965.1 Petromus typicus | reverse complement strand
TGAGTGTCATGAATTTTAATTGGTATGTGATAAAATATGATTGGCTTTAAAAACCTGGGACTTTTAGGTAATGTAAAGGCAATTCATAATACTTATTTGGCTTTTATTTTTCTGCCTGTGTATACAGTTATTGCTTTATTTTATTTTGGTATTGGGGATTGAACTTTGGACCTTGTGCTTGCCTGATAGGTGTGGTGCAACTGAGCTACATCCCCAGCCCTATTGCTTGATTTTGATAAAATAATTGAGAACATGGGCCTAATAGACTGAACTTTTCCTGAGTTTGTTGAAGGTATTTACTTTTCTAACTTTAAGTAAATCTGACTGGTGGCTTTGTGAACTGCTAGGTTCATGAAAGAGAAGGTGTCACCCCGCCAGATGAATTCAAATGACTTGCAAAGTAACTCTGTGTCTGTTAGCACTGGGTTGTATATATCTGTTTTAAAAGGTTTATGGATCTGATATGGAAGAAATATTGAGAATATCAGATACAAAATTCTTGATTTTTCCCTCTTGATCTTTTTTCTTTTTGAGACAGAGTCTCACTAAGTAGTTCAGACTGGCCTTGAGCTCACTGTGTAGGTCAGGAAGACCTTGAATTTGAAGCAGTCCTCTTACCTTAGCCTCTTGAGTGCTGGGATTATAGGTGACTTGTTATTTATTTATTTATTTTTTAACCTAAGTTCATGGACAAGAGACAGAGACTGTATAATTCAGATATACTCTTAAGATTTGCAGGAAGAATGGAAATGCTCAGTACTCAATATGTTGTTGGGTTTTAGTCTAAATTCTTAAACTTTCTTGGCATGGTGGCATATGCCTGTAAACCCAGGACTCAAGAGGCTGAGAGTGGAGGATTATCCTGAGTTTGAGGCTAGCTTTGGCTACATAGTGAGTTCAAGGACAGCTTGGGCTCCATAATAAGATTCTTTTTCAAAAAAGAAAAAGGAAAAAGATAAAATAAGGCATTTGTAGGCAAATGGATGAAACTTAAGAACATAATGTCAAGTGAAATAAGTGAGACACATAAGCTTAGATATCACATGATTTCTCTTGTATGAAATACTAAAAAAATTGTATATATATTTCCAAATAGATGAGTTCAGTGAAAGTAGGGAGAAATTTAGTAAATTATTTATTCTATAATCCAGTAAATTATCTAGTAAATTATCTATTCTGATTCAAAAATATTTTAACATCTGTGCTAATTTGTTGTTTCATTTATACTACTTGTTTCTCCTAGTTCATTGAAGAGGTTTTGTGCTTTTATTTATTTCTTCCTGGTAAGAGATTCTTTATTTTTGATCTATGACTTGTGTTCTGAGTAACTGTTTTAGTTTGTCTTAACAAAATACCTGACACTCAAAAGTTGAAAGAGGAAAGGTTTCTTTAGTTCGCAGTTTGTAGAGGGTTCAGTCAGTGATAGGCTGGCTCCAAGGTAGGGTGGCCTGGCAGAGGGGCTTCACAGAGAATAGTTCATGGGAGCCATAAAGTAGCAAGAGAACAAAAGAACCCTTAATAGCATCTTTCTGCCCTTTTTGTATTATCCACATTAGAGTGGTGCCAAGCCAATCAGTGTATTAGTTTAGTAATCACGTACCCTTAATCCTAGTATCAGATCTGATGTTCAGTCACCTCTGAAAAAGCCACTTATGACCCTGTGAGGGGTTAGGAAGATGTCTAGACCCAAGCCATAACATTAACATTGCCATTCTTATAATTTTTTCATTCTTTCCTTCCCTTGTTCCTTCCTTCCTTTTTTTTCTCATTTTGTGTGGTACCTGGCCCATGGTTTTCTCAAGACAGTCTTGCTATGTAGTCAGGCTGGTCTTGAAGTCTCTCCGTAGCCCAGGCTGGTCTAGAGTTTGGGATGGTCCTCTTGTGTCAGCCTCCAGAGTGCTGAGATTACAGATATGTGCCACCATGTCTGGCTTCCTTTTAATGTTATGATACACAGTTTATTAACTGTTGTTACTCTTGTTATTTTGTTATAAAATTTTAACTTTTTCATAGCAGAAAATGCTTCTTAATATTTCCTTTATTAATATCTACTTGTATTGCATTAAAATAAAAAAAGAGGGGCTGGGGATTTAGCTCAGTGGTTCAGGGCGTCTGCCTTGCAAGTGGAAGGTCTGGAGTTCAATCCCAGTAACCACATACCACAATGCAGATGACTTATGCCTATAAGCCCAGCATTTATAACCACATACCACAGTGTGGGGCGTGGGGGATCATGCCTGTGATCCTGGGATTTGGGAAGCCGAAGCAGGAGGATTGCTTTAAGTTCGAGGCTGGCCTGGGCTACATAGTGAGTTCAGGCCCATCCTGAACTACAAAAAAGTGGACCTTGTCTAAAAAAAGAAAAAAGAAACCTTGGCAGCTGTACGATTAGAGATTTTTCTCACATCAGGAAGGAAACTTGTCCTCTTGGAAGGAGTTTTGGGTGTGGTGTCCCTGGAGACTCCCACCTCAGCATGTAATTGAGGACGAGTAGCATCAGTGTCTGTTTTAGGACCCTGTGGTTTAGGAGTTTTCTTTGCAGAAAACTCACTCAGATTTACAAAGTTAAGAATGGCTTATATTTTTTTTACTTTTCTATAACGGTATATTTAAAAAGGTTTGTGAATTGACGCAATAAGGATGGTTTTTTTTCTTACATTTAAGAAGTAAAATCAAATGCAGACTTACCTGGAGCTTAAAAATTTGTGGATAGATATTTTATTTGATAAAATAAAGCTATTTATAATTGGAGTAGCATTCACAATAGGATGCTTATGAATAGCCTGCTGCTTGTAATTGTTAAGTGCTTATTTTGGTGTTACTCCAAATAGTTATTCTTTTGATTTGAAGGTAAAACAGTTCTGGCATTGAACTAAAGGAGTTCTGTGCTTGTTAAGAATAGTGCTTATGGCATGCAGAGCATTTCCCTAAGGAATGCTTGTGTGAACTGAACTTTAGAGTCCTGTATTGAATGACAACAAAACCATAGGTCTGTTTTCTATATATTATTTGTCTGAGTAGGTTACAGATTGTCTCAAGGGATGAACAAAGGAATGAAAAATTAGTTGCTTGAAATAAGTCACTTAAAAAAACTTTGTGCCCCATTTTTCCTCCTTCGCTGAAAAAAGAGAAATTAACAAGTGAGGCAAAGGAATGCCTTTGGTCCAAAAGGGGAAAAAAAGATATTTTTTGATTTTTGCTTATGTTATTGTTGATAGTCAGAATTGTTATCTTTTATTCTTATTTATTAATTTCTTTGAGATAGGTTCTCATTGTGTAGTCAAGGGTGGCCTTGAACTCACGGTAATCCTGTCATACTGTGTGCTACCTACCATACCTGGCCAAGAATTTACACTTCTTAGACATTTTGGTGCACAGTGCTAAATGTTTAGAACTCAATAATGCTTAATTATTTTATCCAACACTGTCAGTGAGGGATTAAATCAATGTTTGACTTAGAGTTAAAATTTTCTTTTTTTTTTTTTTAGAGACAGAATCTCACTATGTTCCTCAGCCTGGCCTTCATTTGTGGGGCTCAAGTAATCTTCTGACTAGAACTACAAACATGGACTAGTGTGCCCTACGTGTTAGTTTTTTTTTTTTCATTTTTGAGACAGGGTCTTGAATTTTATAACTCAGGCTAGCCCTGAGCCCACTATGTAGCCCAGGCAACCCTCTACTTCACAGAAATCCTCCTGCTTCTGCCTCTCAAGTGCTGGGATTATAGGCATGAGCCACCACATGTGACATTGTGATATGTGGTATCAGGATCAAACTTGGGATCTTTTGCTTGCCAGGCAGATGCTGGAACCACTGAGCTAAACCCCAGGCCACATGTTTGTTTTTGAAGGTTGTTTGTTTGTTTGTTTTGGTACCAGGGATCAAATATATGACCTCGCACTTGCCAGGCAGGCCCTGTGCTGCTGAGCTAAATCCCTGGTTTGTTTTTCTTTTGAGACAAGGTCTCCCTGTGTAGCTCAGGCTTGACTTGAACTTGGAGTCCTGCCTGAACCTCTTGATTACTATACTACTGTGTCTGACTGAGATATTCTTTAAGCCACCATTCTTGATTGGTTTTTGCAGTGTAGGGAATCAAACTTGGGACCTTGTACATGTAAGTCAGGTTCTGGAACCACTGAGCTAAACCCCTTGCCCAAGCCACCATTCTTTAGATTTGTGACTTTTTTTTAACTTAAGCATCATGGTTTAAAAAAATAGAGTTCCTGCTGTGTAGTCCAAGTTGGCCTTAAACTCACATCATTGTTCTGCCTCAGCCTCCCAAGAGCTAGGATTATAGGCATGTGCCACCTTGCCTGGCTTTTCATGACTTTTAATTCTTGCAATCTCTCTGGGTTGATTTTGCCACTTCACAAGTTAAGAAATTGAGATTCACAGAAGTTATATTAAGGTTATAAGCTACCAAACGGTGGTGTTTGGTTACTCCCCATGTGAGTGGATTCAATTTATTTATGGCTGTAGAATGTAACCCTTATAAATGCATTATCTTGTTTACCCCAAATTTTAAGGGTGTTCTTTTTTTCATAACACTTACTGACTTTAACATACTATGTAATCTCCTGGCATATTTCTTTATTGTCTCCCACTTACTAGAATAAGACTGTACAAGTCCGTACAGAGTTTATTTTTGTTGTTCACATTATGCACCCTAGGTGCTTGTTGAAATAATGAAGAATAGAATTATTATTACTGTTATGATTATTATTTTTGAGACAAGGTCTCGCTTTGTAGTTCAGGCTGGCCCTGAATTTACTATAGTTCAGGCGAGCCTTGAACTCAGCAATCCTCCTGCCTCTGCCTTGAGGGCTGGGATTATAGGCGTGAATCACCACACCCGGCATTGTTGTATGTGGTTACCAGGATTGAACTCAGGACTTTGTGCTGGAACCACTGTGCTAAATCTCTGGCCCTTAGAATTATTTTTAAAAGGCATTCCTTTTTTGTTCAAACATTTATTTGATGATTTGCTTCTTTTTTTACTATTTTTTTTTTAACCCCATAAAGAAAATGTTCCAGGGTTGTTTCTTAGACATACTAGGATTAGGATTAATATTAATATATCAAAAAATGATAAAATATTTTGCTATAGGGAAGTACTTAAGTTATATTAGTAAGAGAAATTTATTATAGGTTCAGTGTATTAGGAAAATTGAGAAGGATCACCAGAAAAATGAACTAGGACATAAATCCTTTAGGTCTTTAAATAATATAGTAGAAGGAATAATAGCTGAAGTATGAGTATATCTGTTTAAGAAGAAATGCTGGGGATGTCAGGAGTTAAGGTACAGCTAGGTGTAGACATGAGTGAATAGACAGTGACACAGCAGTGGCCCGCCAGAGTGGACATTATTCCTTCTTTCTCAAGGTGGAGGCTTTGTGATAGAGGCCACTTGTGCTCTGCCCACCTAGTTGTTTTTGGGTTGTACTCTCCAGCTTTCTGCTGATATCAATATGTGTTCTCTGAAATCAGCCAGGGCTTCAAGGGTAGGTTGACAGGCTGTGAAAGCCCAGATGGTGGGCATGAGAGTTTTGGAGGATGTCCTGGCAGTAGCATAGATTGCTTCTATCTCATTTTACTGGCCAGTCACACGGCTATACCTAACATCAAGAAAGAATGGAAGACATGTCTCTGAGTGCCCAAAAAAATAAATATGTTTGATGAATAACTTTTCTCTGTCCAGTAATACAACTTTATTTCCTTTGGTCTAATGGAAAATCTGGGTATATGTTTATTGATGGATTTTAATTTGCTCTTAAAAGATTTTTTTTTGAAAAGCATTCTGTAAATAATTTTAAAAATGAAAGTGTGATTAGATGACCTCAAGTTTCACTACTTCATTTGTAAATGAAGTGTGTGATGGTGTAGAAATTGGAGCTGGGCCTGTTTTACCTCCTTTGATAAGCTTTCTACTGGAGCATTCTCTGGTAGCTAGAATCTACTTGCTTTTTCCTGAAGAGCTCAGATCCTATGTCTATTTAAAGATGCTTACATCTTTAATTCTACCTGTACTTCAAAGTAAAATAGATACAGTTTATTTTTTATTGATATATAGTTCAGGCTGGCCTTGAGCTCACCATATAATCCAGGCTCGTCTCAGATTTGGCACAGTCCTCCTGCCTCAGCCTCACAGTGCTGAGATTACAGGCGTGCCCTACCACAGCCACCTAGATACAGTTTAAAGTTGCTTTTAAATAGGAGATGTTTCAGTAAGCATTCTTCATGATCATTTTATTGGTTTTATTTGTATTTTTTGAGACCAGGTCTTATTATATGGTCATACTGATCTTGAACTCACTGCCTCAAACTCATGGTAATCCTCTTGTTACAGCCTCTCAAGCACTGGGGTGGCAGTCCTGCACCATTTTAATCACAAATTAATAAAAATACATTTCATCCCGCAAATTTCCACATAACTACCATGACCGAGAAAATCTCTTTTTGACATTTTTTGGGTTATACAAACTCAGTTTGTGAACTTTTTTTCTAGCTGAATATCTGATATGCATTATTTCAACTGTGTGAGTCCCTAATGATACTTCAGTTTCTCTTTTCATCTTTGAACATTCCTATTGTTTTTCTTTTTTTTTTTGAGACAGGGTCTCGCTTTGTAGTTCAGGCTGGCCCTGAGCTCAGCCTCAATCCTCCTGCCTCTGCCTCCTGCCTCTGCCTCCTGAGTGCTGTGGTTACAGGCATGAGCCACCACACCCGGCACTGTGGTATGTGGTACTGGTTGCTGCTGGGCGTGAGTCTCCATGCCCAGCATTGTATACGGTTACTGGGGATCAAACCCGGGCCCTTGCGCTTGCAATACAGGCACCAGAACCACTGAGCTAAATCCCCAGCCCCTCCTATTGCTTTTCTGAAAGCTTATTTCATGTTACTCTCTTGAGCTGAAGTCTGGCCTTTGCTAAGCATGGAACTTCTTACTCATTTTTAGCAAACTGTACTAAGTCATTACTTTACAAACTCATAATTTATCAGGCCTTATTGGAATAAACAGGAATATGCTTAATGGAATGAGTCATAGTGTACTAAGCCTTTAAGAGGCATTTATTTACTTTCTGTCTCTTCTAGATATCTCAGAAAATAGAATCATGTAGTATGTAGCTTTTTGTGTCTGGTTTCTTTGACTTAGCATATACTCAAGGCTCACTGGTATTGTAGTGTGCGTAGGTAGAGTGGACCTTTGACTTATGAACTCAGTTTGTAATGAGGGCTATTGTAACTCAAGTTGGTAAGTTAAAGGCTCAGGTTTCTCTATATACCTTGTGTAAAAGCAGATCTCAGTATCCTTAGAGAGACATTGGCCCAGGATTTCTGAATCAACCCCACACAGGAAAGGATGCTATAGTGTTACTTTCAGAACTCTTAAATGGTTCATTCTGTATTGAGACGGGAAGCACAAGTGGCTGACGTTTAGGTCTTAACTTGAAACTTTGTCCATAAGTTCAAACTAAGATTCCCATTGTAACCCAAGTTGTTTGTTTGTCAGCCTGGTTGTAACTCAAAGGTCCACTGTACTTTATTACATTTTATGGTTACATCGTAGTTCATTATATGTACAAAGCACATTTTGTTACATCATTAGTTATGGATGCACATTGGACATTTTCTCCCACTTTTTTGGTTATTGTGACTAATACTGCTATATTAACTTTTGTGGGGGCTGGGGATGTAACTCAGTGGTGCCATGCCTGTCTAGCAAGTGCAAGGTCCTGAGTTTGATCCCCAGTACTGCCCCCCCCAAAAAAAATTCTGTGTAAGTCTTTGATCAAAATATATGGTGAATGTTAAAATTTTTAAAATTTGTACAATAGAAGACACATTGTCATTTAATCTCCTTCAAAATACCAACCACCCTTTGAACAAACTTATGCCATCATTCCTGCCACTTTCTGAAGCAGTTCTGGAAGTCATCCTCCTTGTGTTTATGAGGTGTGATGAAAAACACACTCAGTGCAGCTCACAAGTGAGCTTTATTGGAAAGGCGGGCTCATAAAAGCACTTGTGGGTGCGTTGTCATCCACCTTATTCATGGAACCTGGCACTGCACATTTTCTGCTGTCCCCAAAGTCAAAATGACTACAAATGGTAAACATTTTGAATTGATTCAGAATACTGAGGCAGCCGTGACATGAAAGGAGTTCCAGAACTGATTTAGACAATGGCTAGAGCAATGTAATATGTGTGTTCAAAGCAAGAGGGACGGAGTATATTTAGGAAGATTAGTGTCAATGTGTTTTTTACGGTAGTAGATTTAACAAAAAAGATTGAAACATGTATTATTTTTATCGCACTGCTTGTGTTTTCACTTTGCCAGGATATGTACCGAGTTACGTGGTAAATACTTTTCTAAAAGTGCGTCAAAAACATGCAAGGAAGGGGGCCGGGGAGTTAGCTCAGTGGTTCCGGCGCCTGTCTTGCAAGCGCAAGGACCCGGGTTCGATTCCCCGGTAACCACATAACAATACTGGGTGTGGAGACCCACACCCAGCAGCAACCAGTACCACATACCACAGTGCCGGGCGTGGTGGCTCAGGCCTGTAATCCCAGCACTTGGGAGGCAGAGGCAGGAGGATTGTGATGTGAGTTTGAGGCTGAGCTCAGGGCCAGCCTGAACCACAAAGTGAGACCCTGTCTCAAAAAACCTAAAAAAAAAAAAAACATGCAAGGAAGGTTGAGACATGGGAGATTTGAGTTTATAGTGAAACTTCTGTCTTACCTGTTTACCTTTAAATATGCTTTTTGATAACTAGATCTGTATGTATAGTGCTTAAATATTAGAAGAATAAGTAAAATTAGAAGCTTTAATTGGGTTCCTCATAGGAGAACACAATTGTGTTCTATTGGAGAATAAGGAGAAAAATAACAAATTACATAAAAGCAACCTACAAACTTCTTTCTTACTGGAAGCTGATTCTGTAAATATTCTCATTGGATTTCCTCCAAGATGACGGCAGAGGGGAAGGCATTGTTTGATGGAATATGGCAGTAGGTTGAAAATTTTCACGTTGGGGATTATACATTGAAATAACGGATGTCCTCTGTATCGAGTTGAAACATAGCTTGTTTAAACATCCTTTACCTATCTACATGTGACTGAAAATGCTTTTTTGTGTTTTGGGCCAGTTGTCCTTGAACATGGAGCAATATATCATGAAAGCTGCCTTTTTTGGAGCAGAATTGATCACCTTATCTCTAAAATAACTTTTTTGTTTTTGTTTTTTGAAACAGAATCTTGCTATTAGGTAGTCCTTCTACCACAACCTCCCAAGTGCTGGATTACAGGTGTGAGCCACCATACTCAGCCTCCAGAGTAATTTTGATAAAACACATTCTGAGGACAACCTACATATGATATACTTGGGAATTTATTATCTGATAGCCACTACATTTTTTTTTTTAGTTTTTTTGAGACAGGGTCTTACTTTTGTGGTTCAGGCTGGCCCTGAGCTCAGCCTCAAACTCACATCACAGCAATCTCCTGCCTCTGCCTCCCGAGTGCTGGGATTATAGGCGTGAGCCACCACGCCCGGCACTGTGGTATGTGGTACTGGTTGCTGCTTGGTGTGGGTCTCCACACCCAGTATTATTATGTGGTTACCGGGGAATCGAACCCAGGCCCTTACGCTTGCAAGACAGGCGCCGGAACCACTGAGCTAACTCCCCGGCCTGATAGCCACTACATTAACAGTTATTTACACCCCAAATAAACTTGAGGGCTCTTCCTGTCTACTGTATTTTTTCCTACAGAAAAATAAACCAACACCTCTAATTGTGCCTGTCATCATTTTGACTCAGTTCTTTTCAGCGGAGTGGGGCACAGTACTGGGGATTGAACCCAGGGTGACTGCGCATAGTTACATCCCAGCCCTATTAATTTTGAGACAGAATCTCACCAAGTTGCTGAGTGGCTAAAGCTGGGTTTGAACTTGATCTTCTTACCTCAGCCTCCCATAGGGCTGTGTTATAGGTGTGCTCTCATGATGCCTGGCTTGAACTCTGATCTTGTACACATGTTTCTTTTGGACTGAACTAGATACTTTTGAATATTTGAATGCCAAATTTTAAAATATTTTATTGGGACTTACAGTTTCATAAAACTCACTAGTAATAGTGAGAGATTTTTAGAAACAGTGTATTAAACCTCTGTGTCTCTACACAGTAGTGCTGTTTTTTGGATGGGGCAAGGACCAAGTCATCAGTGCATGCATAGTCCTTACTCTCAGTACATTATTTTACATATAATTAACGTAATTAATAAGACCTAGTTTTTTTTAAGGTTTTATTTAAGGGGTGCAGAATTGGCCAAAAGCAGTTGCTTATAGTGGAGAGCCAGCTGGAACATTTATGTACAGTGCACATTTTATATAGTAGGAAATAAGTGAAAGTTGCCCTGATTGAGGTGTATGAGAACGTTTAAACTTTATGGGCAGAAAGAGATCTGAGAGAGAGCCTTACAGGCACAGAATTGCATTAAATCATGAAACTGTGTGTAAGAAACTAGAGATTAATATTAAAGCATTGGAGAAAAGCTATACTGGGAATTAGAGACAAAAAGGTAAGAAAATGTAGGTATGTTTTATATGGAGTTGAATCTAAAGCAAGTAAGATAAATGGGAAGTTACGTACTTTTGAATTAGAGAAACAGTTTTTTTCACTGTTTACTCTGTGTCCTGGGTGAATTTCCTAATTTTTTTTTTGAGACAGGGTCTTGCTTTGTAGTTCAGGCTGGCCCTGAGCTCACTGTGTAGCCAGGCTAGCCTGGAACTTGCAGCAATCTTCCTTCCTCTGCCTCCCAAGTGCTAAGTTTACTGGCATGAGCCACCACGCCCAGCATTGTAGTATGTGGTACAGAGGATCAAACTCTGGACCTTGCGTTTGTGAGTCAGACACCAGAACCGGAGCTAAATCCCCAGCCCAAATTTCCTAATTTTTAAAACCTCAAGTTGTTTTTTCATTGAGGAAGTAATATAGATGTATAAAATTACAATGAGCATAAAATGGATATACATTATTTTACATATAATTAATATAATTAATACGATTTAGTTTTTTTAAAGTTTTATTTAAGGTTTGTAGATGAATACCCCAAATAATTAACAGCAGTGACTTGAATTGTTACTTGTATATGGGTGTTCATAGCAGCATTATTCACAAGAGCCAAAAGGTGGAAGTGATGTAGTATTCATCTGTTGAACTGATAAACAAAATGTGGCTCATATATACAATGGAATAGTTAACTGGCCTTAAAACGGAAGGAAATTCTGATATATATGGTAGCATGCATAAAGTTTGAAGACATTATGCTAAATTAAGTAATCTAGCCACAAAAGAATAAATACTATGTGAGTCCCACAATATGGTCTTAATCGAGTGTTGAAACCAGACAGCAAAAATGCCAGCATCTATCAGTGGAAAATATGGGAGTTATTATTTAATATAAGGCACAGAAATTGAAATTTTTTTGCATTACTGGGGATTGAACTCAGGACCTTGCACTAGCCAGGCAGGTGTGGCACATTGAACTACATCCATGGCCCTAGATTTTTTTTTTTTTAGGTTTTTTGAGACAGGGTCTCGCTTTGTGGTTCAGGCTGGCCCTGAGCTCAGCCTCAAACTCACATCACAATCCTCCTGCCTCTGCCTCCCGAGTGCTGGGATTACAGGCCTGAGCCACCACGCCCGGCACTGTGGTATGTGGTACTGGTTGCTGCTGGGTGTGGGTCTCCACGCCCAGTATTGTTATGTGGTTACCTGGGAATCGAACCCGAGTCCTTGCGCTTGCAAGACAGGCGCCGGAACCACTGAGCTAACTCCCCGGCCCATGGCCCTAGATTTTAAATTTTGCAAGTTGAAAACATTTTTGGAGATGGTTGATGATGGTAGTTCACAACATTATGAGTGTATTCTTAAAACCAGTAAACTATACAGTTAAAATAGTTAAGCCAGACATGGTACCACATGCCTATAATCCCAGCACTTAGGAGACTGAGGTAGGAGGATTACCAAAAGTTCAAGGCCACTAGGGCTATGTAGTAAGCTCAAATCCAACCTAAACTATTAAGTGAGGCTCTGTCCCCTCCCCCCAAAAAAAGATAAACTTGATGTTTATTTTACCTTAATAAAACTGGAAAAAAGTAAAGTTTTGTGCTAATTTTAAAACTCAAAGGATTCTAACCACATCTACTTTCTATGTAAAGTAACTTAATTGATTTAATTGAGAATGAATACTGCTTACTCCATTGCACTGTTTTGCTTACAAAGACTAGTGGCAGAGGATTGGGGATGTAAATGAGCAGCATAATGCCTGCCTGGCAAACGCAAGACCCTGAGTTTGATTCCTGGTACCAGAAAAAAATAAAGGAAAGAAAAATCTGTCTAAGTTTGATACTGTTGAATGCAGCACTGAAACTCCAGTTTCCCTAGGTTCATACCGATGTGTAAGGATAGCATTCCATGGGACTCTGTTTAATATAAATGTCAAAGCTCAGCAGAGGAGGAGAGGGATACAAAAATAATTCAATCAAACAGCAAACTAGTAATTTTAAAACTACTCCCAAATTTTTGAATGGATATTATAAAACAAAGATGATAACTAAAGAGGAATAGATGATAAAATATTACTTGCTCTGTCAAGATGAAAAAATTGTCCAAAATTCATTTCTTGCACAAGGTTATTTTTTCTATATGAGTCAAATCAAAGCATGGGAAATAGTTTTTTTCTTTTCTTTTTTTTAGTATGTAGTTCAGGCCACCCTTGAATCCACTGTACAGGCCAGGCTGGTCTCAAGCTCATGGTGATCCTCCTGCCTGACCTTCAGAAGTGTGGGGATTACAGGTGTGCACAACATACCCAGGAATAAATATATCTGAAATTTGAGTTAGTAAAAGAAGCTATTACAACCAACTTCCAAGTCTGGACCTCAGTTACAAAACAAAGTGGTAACTGAGATACCATGATCTCTGTGGTATTTTTCCTACTTGAAATATTACAAGCTATTTTTCCTAGTGAAATTTATTTATTTATTTTAGTTTTTTGAGACATGTTATTGCTGTGCAGTCTAGGGTGGTTTTTTTTTTTTTTTTTTTTCTTTGTGCAGTACTGGGGAAGAACTTGGGTCCTTGTGCTTCCCAGGTAGGCACAGTACCACTTGAGCTAAATTCCCAGCCCAGTCTAGGGTAGTCTTGAACTCACTGCCTAGTACAGGTTGGCCTTAAACTTGTGGTATTCTTCCTGCCTTAGCCTCCCAAATGCTGGAATTATATACATGGACCACTGTATATGGCTGGAATATTTTTAAAAATCTACTGTAATGAAGTTAAATTATACAACAGACAAACAGGAATGTCATTTGGCTTTGCAATGATGTGCTGCTGAATATGTAAAAAATTAGCAGTATGTATAATTTACCACTTTAACCATGTAGGTGTATGTTCTTTGGCATTGAATACATTCTTGTCATACAGTGATCACTATAATCCTGCTCCAGAACCTTTTCAGCTTCCCAGAGTGAAACTGCATAGCTATTGTGCTTTGTGTTAACTTTGACATAGATTTTTTTTTAAAAAAAGATGTCCCTCATATGATCATGTTTCTGTGCTGTTGGTCTCAAGGCACACCTCAGGCACAGAGATCCACAGTGAAAAGGGTGGGCCACTAGGCCACTGACTGCCTCCTGTGGTCAGATGGAGGTGACAAGGCGTGGTGACATGTCTAGCCCAGGATCCAGTCTTGCTAGGCATCCATCAGACTTTTGTGGCTGAGGTGATGATCAATTTGAAGATTTTAATAATAGTAATATTCTTGTAAATTTAGTGCTCACTTTAGTATATGTTTTGTTTTTCAGGACTGCAGGAATATGTGGAAGCTGTCTCTTTTCAACACTTCATCCAAACACGGTCATTAATCAGTATGGATGAAATTAATAAACAGTTGATATTTACAACAGAAGACAGTGGAAAAGAAAACAAGACTGTGAGAATTTAAAATCATGTTTCCCATTTATTGTGTAATTTATAATATAATGATCATAGGAAATTTACTGCCTTAAAATATTAAGAAGATTGGGTTGGGAATGATTTTTCCTGTGGTTTCAGGCTCTCTACCAGGGACATATCTTTTAAAATATTTGAGGGATAGAAGAAGAGCATTTAGAAGTATGTTGAAGAGAGTAGTATTCCTTTACCTAAAGCATTATATGTAGTATTATTTTATTTTATCAACCTGTGAGAGAAGAATCATCATCCTACTTTATGGAAAGAAAAATGGACTTAACAGACTGACCAGAAGTTATATGACTCAGTATACTGGGCCAAGGTGTGAAATCAGGCATTTCATGTCAAAGCCTGTGGTCTTTTCCACCCTGCTCATGCTTCTCAGAGTGTGGTAGAGGGGTCCTTTGCAGTAGGTGCCTACCTTGCAAAGGTATATAAAAGGATTTGAATAGCACTTTATAATACACAGTGTGTACATTTGACATGTAAGTGCTCTCAATAGTTATTACAGAGTATGTGTTACATGGTGAAAGCTTTTAATCACTTACTGAAATCAGAATGGTTGTATTTGAAATTTGCATAGTTCTTTTTGAATTAAGAAAAGAGAAACTTTTACAGTTTTACTTTTAAACAAATTCTATGTTTTTTTAGTCAACAGTTGGGAACATTCAATTTTTGATTTTCAAATACTGGGGATTGAAACCCGGGCACTGTGCTACATCCCCAGGCATATCACTCTCACTTTTTATTTTTTATTTTGAGACAGAGACTTATTAAGTTGGCCAGGCTGGACTTGAATATAATAATTTCCTGCTTTGGGCTCCCAGAGTGCTGGGATTACAGGAGTGTGCCAAGATGTCCATCTCATTCAATTTGATATCTTCTAAGATATAGTATGCTTCAGGATAAAATTAATGTATTATTTCCCAGCACTCAGTACCACATACCACAATGCCGAGAGTGGTAGCTCATACTTGTAATCCCTGCACTTGAGAGGCAGAGGCAGGATTGCTGTGAGTTCAGGGCTAGCCTTTGCTACATAGTGACCTCAGGGCCAGCCTGAACTACAAAGTGAGACCGTGTCTCAAAAAAAGGATTGTTTTACTTTCTTTACTTTCTCTACTATTATTATTGATTATTGAGACAGTCTTACTGTATATTCCATTGTAGCCTTGAATTCACTATGTAGCCCCAACTGGCCTTGAACTTGTGATTCTCCTTCTTTACCCTTTTGAGGGCTGAGATTTTGGTGTGCATTATCACTTGTTATTTGAGTGGTACTTAATACCACTCAGAGTCAGGATAGATGGGCAGAAGGTAGAAGAAGCTGAAGTAATGAACTTATTAACTAATACCAACTAAAATATTAGCAGGTTATAAAATGAGACTATGTTATTCTGATAGATACAGTTTACTTTTAAAAAGTCACGTATTTTCTCAAGTTTTAAAAGGTATGAAGTTTATTAAGGAAGAAATTCACTTTGAGAAGAAAAATTCCTTCATATTTTTGATTCATCTATTGAAAATTAAATTGTTCCGACTAGTAAGGTGAGCCTATTTGACCTTGCTCTTAAAAAACATTAGCGAAGTTACTATACTTTCTTTGGAGCTCTCTAAAACAAAATGAAAACATAAGGGAAAAACTGGACAGACAATGTACTCAGTGGCTTTGGGACTTAGGTACTAATTTTCAGATTATAGTGCTTTGATAGTCATACAAGTTTTTCAAAATTGTTATATTTTATTTGTTTATTTAGGTACTAGGGATTGAATTTGGTACCTTGTGCCTACAAGGTAGGCACCAGAACCACTGAGCTAAATCCCTGGCCCTTTCAATTTGTTAAGAACACATTTATAAATAATCATTCTTCTCAGAACTAAAGATTCTTGGTGCTGAAAATGTTGGGATTTAGAAAGAGAAAAAAAGTACTTTGTTTACTAGACTTACCTATTGAGATTATTATCAAAACCATTAAATTTAACTAAAAAATTTTTTTTATTATGAAAAAATTCAAACATACAGAAAAGTGAAGAAAAGAAACAGTGAATGCCTACATGTACCCACCATCGGATTTAATAGTTGTCGAACGTTTTGGTGTACTTTGTCTCAATCTTTTTGGCTAAACCATGAATTTTAACAGTGTCATGATATTTCACCCTTAAAAACTTCACTGTCCATCTCGAAAAACTGTAGTTTAAGTATATTCCTCTTTCTTTCTCCTTTCCTTCCTCTTTCCCTCTCTCTTTTTCCCTTCCTCTTTCCCTCCCTCCTTCCTTCCATCCTCTTTCTGTTTCTTTCCTCCTCCCCTCTCCTTCCCCCTTCTACTCATTCCCCTCCCGCTCCCTTTCCCTTCCTTTCCTCTTCCCAATCTTTGGAGATAGGGTCTCACTGTGTAGTTGAGGCTGGCCTTGAACTCATTATGTAGCCTGAGCTGGCGTCAAACTTGTTAGTGGTCCTCCTGGCCTCAGTTTTACAGGAACTAGGATTACACTTGTGTATCACCACACCTAACTCTTTATTAATAATTTAAATAATTTATTTCTTTCACAATTTATTAGTTAAAATTTATTTTTTTCACATACTTCCTTAAAAACTTGTAACAGTGGAACTCTTTCAAGTGTGACAAAGAATGAAAATACTTGGTTAATCCAAATTTATTTTTATAAATTGCCCATGAAATTCACCACTCCCAGCTTGTAGCAAATCAGTCTACTTTTTTTGAAAAATGCTAATTCTCTGATAATTAATAGAAACAAAACAGAGCAGGCTGATACTTTTACATTGCAATTTAAAAGTGTCAGAATGATTGAGAAGTAGGCTTTGAATACCCACACATTGTTCCTTTCTAGCAGCAGTCTTAGCCTGAGCTGCCTTGTGTACCTCATTTCCTTTGCTCTTGATGAGGGCACTGGACAGATGATACTGAAGAGTCCAAGCAGTGTTAAGATTCATGTATTGAATTCACAGCAACTAGTGATGTTAATACAACTAAAATCCAGCTACCATTTTCTTTTTCTTTCTTTTTTTTTTTTTTTTTTTTTTTTTTTTTTTTTTTTTTAATTTTTTTGAGACAGAAGCTTGCCTTGTAATTCAGGCTGGCCTTGAATTCTCTATGTAGCCCAGGTTGGCCTCAAACTCTTGGCAATCCTCCTGCCTCTTCCTCCCCTGAATGCTGGGATTGCAAGTGTGAACTACCACACCTGGCGTTGGGGTATATGGTACCAGGGATTGAACTCTGGACCTTGCGCTTGCCAGGCAGATGTCAGAACCACTGAGCTAAACCCTAGGTCCACCATTTTCTTGCTTAACTCTTCATTACCAATAAGTAAAGTTCATATTCCTTATTGTGACATTCTACCCTGTTTTCTTAGTTTCAACCTTTACAACTCCTTATTTTAACTGTTATTTAAAAGAAATACCACATTAGATCTTCAAAGATATCACATAGTTCTTACTTGGCACACCTTGCAATATTAGCTGCCTAACATATTCTTGAATCTAATGGTTGCTTCACCTACTAAGTCTCATGGCTCATAATAACAGTTTAGGCATTTATTCTCATTGAAAGGAGATCAGAGAGAAGAGAAACTGATGTGGAGAGATAAGAGTTATATGGTACAGACAGTAGTTAACATTTAAAGGGTGTGTACTTGTGTTGGAGTTTATGCCAAAAAGGTTCCTTTAACCCATAAATAAAGCTAGAGGCAGGTACTGGTAACCCATTTTATAGATGAAGAAACTGAAGTTTAGAGAGATGAAATAATTCACCCAAAGGTGTATACCTGAGGAAGCAAGGTCCTGGAAGGGGTGGGAGATGAGTCAAGGTCATTTGGAAGAGTTAGCCTCAAACAAGAAGAGGAACAGCTTGTCATCTAGGACTGGATGGTAGAAGGTAAAGACAGTTGTAGGTATACGTATGGTTGTTTTGGGGAAGGACAGTTGAGAGAAGTTGTGTAAAATGGTCTGGCAAATGACTTGGTCCAAGAAATTAAGCTAGATTGTCTGCTGTTGCTGAACAGGTTTGGAATTGAATAGGGAAACCTGAGGAGAATGATGATGTTTGTGGTTGAAGAGGTTGTAAAGAAAACCACTAAAGACTAACTAAAAGGATTCATGAATAATTTGCATCACTACAATTTCTATATAATTGTGATTATTTTTTAACTTGGTGGTACTCAGTCACCTAAGTAAAGGACTGATAAGTTAATTTTAGTATTCACTGAATATTTTAGGTGTTTTATTTGGAGGCAGGGTCTTGCTATATATTCCAGCTGGATTTGAACTCATATAATCCAGATTGGCCTTGAACTCGAAGTGAACCTCTTCCTTCAACTCTTTAAGTGCTGGGATTACAGGTTTAGGCCAGCACACCGGGCAAGATTCTATTTTTGTAGGGCAAGTACAGTAGAGAATAGAGGACTCCTAGGGAATTTAGGATGTTCTAGGGAGAGTAATAGATTGTGATGGTCTGAGTAGGGAAGGAAAGGTGGCCAGATAGGGACTAACTGGCTTAGAAAGAAATAAATGGATCACAAACTTGGGAGGGCTTGATAATTGTCTTTTTGATAGCAATTGTTATGCAGCAGTCATTAGGCCTTGTTTAAGAATGACAGTTTAGCTCATCAAGTGAAGTTGGAAACAGTTTTATGGTAGTAATATTCAAATATATCTTCTCATCTGCTTCAGCTAGCTACCCAGGACATGAACCAGTTCCTCTTAAAGCATCATTCAGAGTTTATAAGCAAAATAGGTTTTTACTTTGAGAACAAAATAGGTTATTGTACTTTGAGCAGAATACTGACCTGCTCTTGATTTTATACTTTATCATAATGTGATACCTACTGCATTCACTTTTTTACAGTGTGTTTTCTTTTGTGTGTTTGGCTTTTGTTTTATATCAGCCCTCCTCTGATGCACAGGATAAACAGCTGGTCACATGGAGCCTGAAAGTAACACCTGTTGATTACCTTCTGGGAGTAGCCGATTTAACTGGAGAACTGATGCGGATGTGTATTAACAGTGTGGGGAATGGGGACATTGACACCCCCTTTGAAGTCAGCCAGTTTTTACGCCAGGTTTATGATGGGTTCTCATTCATTGGTAACACAGGGCCTTATGAGGTTTCTAAGAAGCTGTACACTTTGAAACAGAGCCTTGCCAAAGTGGAGAATGCTTGTTACGCCCTGAAAGTCCGGGGGTCAGAGATTCCGAAACATATGCTGGCAGATGTGTTTTCAGTTAAAACAGAAATGATTGATCAGGAAGAGGGCATTTCTTAGAATAGTATCACTTAGCTATTCTGTTAAAAATTCCTGAGAGAGACCAGTTTGTAAGACTGTTACTTAGTGTTTTATTTGATTTTATTGTTGCTTTTACATAGAAATGTTTTCAGTTGTACTTGTTTTAAATTGTAAACAAGGGGCGGGGGACTTAGCTGAAATGGTACCGCACCTATGTTGAAAGCATATGTTCAATCCCCGATATTGTTTAAAAAGAAAAATTGTAAACAAACTGTACATAAAGTGATCCAAATGAATAATTTTTTATTCATGAATATTTACATATGACTGTTTGCATATATGCTTATTTGAATTTTTTGCCAGCTAACTTTTATCATTTGCTGTGCTGTTGTTAACATGCCTCAGATTGCACTTTTGCCATACCTATTTTAATTTACTTTGTGTGAGTTTTGGAGTCATAATTTTTAGTGGAAGCCGTTGAAACTGGTGATTTTGTTACATATAGAAAAGATTTCTTAAACTTCTGGGCTTGAACTTCCTGGTTAAATTTCTTGTTTTTGCTAAACCTCCAAAATAGTTTAATCCATAGGCAGTAAAAATTGATATTTTAAAGTATAAGTTTTGAGATATAGTAAGAATTCATATGAAATTCTGGCTAATTTTAGGTCATTTTCAATTTATATGAAACAACCTGGCAGAAAAATTGACAGATAATCTCAATGTTAGTTTCAACTTTTATTTTTTTGTCATTTAACATGGGAGATCTGATGGGGAATTGGAGCTAACAATGTAATATTTTCACTTCATAAAGTAGAGTGAATTGTGTATTTGTACATAAAACTGAAAGGCTTTTAGTAGTAGTAATTTTTTTCAGTAGATCTTTTTTTGGTCATTATATTAGGCATGTTTGGGGGCTTTCCTATTCTAGTGTCTATTAGAAGTTACATTTAAATAATTATAGTGAGATTTTGAAATACTAAGCTAATCCAAACCCTCATAATTATCCCATGGTGTTAATTGATAAAGTTGCCAAAGAACATGCTTTATGTACAATTTAGCAATAAGATAATGGTAGTCTTTAATAACTCTTAGAATTGGGATTTTCCTACTGATGTTATCATCCCTTGTGGTATGAAGCAAGTTGAGTGTGATATGAATAGCCGACAGCCAGACATTTCTAGTTGGTTTTGTGAATCCTGAGAATCCAGATACTGGATTTTATTTTTTGAAAGATTATCTCTGTTTGTAAGGGCTGCCTCTTTGAAAAGGTTGTTTTTCAAGAACTGTTGCCTAAAGAAAAATAAAGCATAATCATACCAGATAGGTTGGTTGGTTTTTTGGTGAAGGTGGGTTTTTTAGTTCTATAACTGTACTGTTGAGTTATAATCAGTCAATCTCATTACATATTTTTGTTTCTTCTACCACTTAAAGTTTTATAATGTTAAAAAATAATAATGAGTTTATGTTTTACAGATGTTTAAAATAACTCTTTTGAATAAAATGTTAAAATACAGAAGTTAAGCTTACTGTTTTGATCCTATTGAGAAAAAATAAAACTACTGTAAAGTTTTTTGCTTGAAACAGAAAACCTAATATAGACTACATTTATAGGGGTATTTCTTTGTTTGTTTTTGAGACAGGGCTCACTGTGAGCTTAGGCTGGCCATGTACTCACTATGTGTAGCCCAGACTGGGTTTGAACTCACAGCAATCCATCTGGCTCAGCGTCCTGAGTACTGGGACTGCAGGGATGCATCATGGAGATTTGTTCCGTAAAGTAAGTCCAGGGATGGATGGGTTTTCCAGGTGGAACTCAGGGGCTTAGAGATGTTAAAGAAGAGTAGAACCCTTCCTTTCTGTTCTTTGTCATCATCATACTCTCCTGAAATTGACTCCTGTGATTTCAGGATAGTGGCTGTGTTTCCAGGCATCATGCAGGTACCTTAACAAAAAGCTAGGTGTTATGCTCTTTAAGAGTAAAATCCTTTTCTATCTTTCCTTCATAATTCATTAACCCATACTAGCTAAGATTTTCTTCCATCTAAATCAGTTCCTGGAAAGGAGATTGAGTTTACCTTAAAACAACAGTTGATTTCGCTGAGAGGAAAGGGCAAAGAGGAGAAACCAAATCAGGGCACTAGAGAAAGAAATGAGTTCTGGGTAGGTGGCCAGCCGTGCCCTTTACAGGTGGGCTTGTACCACTGCTGCCACTGTCTTCCACATGTGAGGGACAGTAATGCAGCAGGAGTAGCCGAAGATGTTGGAGAGTTTCTAATGTTTTGAGTATCTCAGCTTCAAATTGCTTGAAATAATGGCATTGTCTGTTGTAGGATATGTGTGTGTGTGTGTGTGTGTGTGTGTGTGTGTGTGCGCGCACGCACGTGTGTGTGTGCACGTGAAAAGCAACTAGTTCTAGGTAACATGGCAGATTGCTGGCAGAGCTCATATATAAAATTGGGTTGTTTCTTTCATAAACAGTTCCCTGCATATGTTTAAACTTGTGATTTTCAAAGTCCACTGTGAGAGCCCTTGATCTTTTTGAGTGTGCCTCGAAGAAAGCCACTATTTGAATGAGAGAATGGCAGAATGGATTTAGAAGTTTAGTATAAACATCTTACTGTCTATGAAAGACAGTATGTTGCATTCAAAGTCAAATAGATTGAAGTAAAAGGGTAAGAAAAACACAAAAGTTTAAATATCACATTGTTTCTCATATATGAGAATTCCAAAGGGCAAACAAGGAGCATAATAGAGGACTGGTATTGGGAAGCAGGAAGAACATGTTCAAAGGTGAAGAAGATCAAGGTATCAGGAAGGGGAAAGGAGGGAAAGGAAAAGGAAAGCAAAGAAAAATGGAATCAAAGCTTATATAAATGAGGGGAAAAAGGGTTGAAGGGAGGGGAAGGAGATGGGGGAAAAAATTAAGATACATTATGTACAGGTACAAATTCCCATAATGTGATCATTATGTGTGAGAAATACCTACTAATTTTTAAAATAAATTTAAAAATTATTTTTGAAATGATGCTGGGAAAATTGGATATCCACATGGAGGAGATGGGTCTAGACCCACATGGATCACCAGGTGTCAAACTAAAAAAGGATCAAAGACCTAAATGTTAAACACTTCATTTATTGGAAGATAAATTAGGTAAAACTCTGGGGGACCTACAGTGTTTCCCCACAAAGAAGACCTAACCAGAAAATAATCAGCCTTGAAAAGTAGAAACGTCAGCCCTGAGGACTTCTGGGAAGATGGCAGAATGGTGAACAGTTGAGAAACAACCTCTCCAATATTGGAAATCTAGAGGCTAAAATAGCAGCATGAGGAAGTGATGAAGGTAGGAAGTGGGCTCTGGGGACTCAGAAAAGATTTGAAGCAAGAATGGAGCCTATGAAGAGAGCAAGGAGGAACCACTGTTCAAAAGAAGGACGTAGCACGTGATACTTCTTCCTGAGACCAGGCTTGTAGCACAAGAGAGGCAGCTTGAACATCCAGTTACAGGGTGACTACAAGCAACCCTAGAAATCTCTGTGGAGAGGTGCGTGAATGGAACAGAGCACTGGATGCTGTGGAATGCAATGGCTGGTGAGTTATTTGGGTTCAGGCATCACCAGGAGAGGGTGATCAGCTGGTTGCTGGAGGAACTCAGCTCAAAGCAGCTACAGGTTGGCTCCATCTAGTGGTTCCCACTATGAAGGTGAGGTCAAACTAGTAGGTCAGGGACAAAGTTCAAGCCAAGAAGAGACTCTCAGAGTAATATGAGCTGAACAACTCTGGTTCCATCCTCATGGCCAGAAACCAGAAGCAGCCACAATTTCAGTAGTACTAAAGGCACAGATGTGCTAAGATTATCCACCACTACCATAATTCTTTTTGCTTGCTAGGATCAGTCAACACAAATCTGGGCTCTTGTCTGTCCCATGTGTCTACCAGTGACAGACACATCCTGAAGTGGACTTTTTTTTCTGGATTTACTTTTTTAAATATTTTATTTATTTTTCTTTTTATTGATCATGTTTTTAAATGAATGTGAACATTGTTTCTAGTTTGCTTGTTATTTATTCTTGTTTCTTCTTTCTGTCCTGTCTTCTTCATTAGTTCCCAAAGCTTGTGTAGTTTTCCTCTGTCCTTCAGCCTTGCTTGTGATCCCTTTTTCTTCTGTTTTTCCATTTTTTCTGTCATCCCCTTTAAATATTCTTCCCAGGGTATAAAGTGCCATATTGAGGGACTATTTACTATATACAATTTTCTGATTGTATTGGGTTATAAAATAATGTTCGAAATAGTGAAAGGCAAGATTACCACAGTTTGTCATTTCCTAGAATGTATTTAATGCTACTGTTATTACTGACTAAACTGCCTTAGCCAAAGTGACATAACTGTTCTAAACAGTTGTTTTTCTTGCTATGCCAGCACTGAGATTAACTGAGGATCATATACAATATGATAACCCCGTGCCAAAGAACCAGAGGCCATGCCAAATAGGCAGCAATTTCTCATCTCCAATAAGTGGAAGAGGTAGGGTCTTGCAACAGATGCAAAACCAAAAAGCCAGCAGCACATGGAAGACATCTCCTACAAGTGGTCATTTCCTAATGGCTCAGTAGTGGCAATAAAGATACAACAGGAATTAAATTTTAAAAAAGAAAAGAAAATGTGAAGACACAGAAGCAAGATGCAACCCCAGACTTTCAGCTCACCAAAGGCAAACCCAGGGGCAGTGAGGTGTAACAATTTGAAAGGCACCTACCATGATTCCAAATTTGAAGTGATAACAGTAGAAGTAACAAACAGATGAATGAGGCTCTAGAAAAAAAATTTTATCCATTGATGACCATAGTGAGTGGCATATATGTGAATTGAGAAGAGGTAAGAGATAAATGAAGAAAAAAATGCTTAGGAAAATGGTAGAAACTATGAATGCCCAACATAGGAAAGAAGTGGACCTCATGAAACAGATTCAGTGAGATATCCAGGAGATTAAAAATTCTGTGGGCCGGGATTTAGCTCAGTGGTTCTGGCACCTGTCTTGCAAGTGCAAGGGCCCAGGTTCGATCCCGGGTAACCACATACCATTACTGGGTGTGGAGACTCACACCCAGCAGCAATCAGTACCATATACCACAGTGCCGGGCGGGGTGGTTCACGCCTGTAATCCCAGCACTTGGGAGGCAGAGGCAGGAGGATTGCTGTGGTGTGAGTTTGAGGCTGAGCTCAAGGGCCAGCCTGAACCACAAAGCGAGACCCTGTCTCAAAAAAAAAAAAAAAAAAAAAAATTCTGTTGAGGGCAGGGGATGTAGATTAGTAGTACTGTGCCTCTCTGGCAGGCACAAGGTCTTGAGTTCCATCCCCAGGACCACAAAAAACAAAAAACACCCCTGAAATTATATACACAGAATGAACCAATGTGAAGATAGAATATCAGATATGTAAGACAAGATTGAGGTTAGTGGTTGTGTAAAGAAAGATTTCTTTAGACTAACAAGGGACCACAAAATCCAACAGCTGCTAGATGATGCAAAGAAAAATAACAAGATTGAAGGAGCTGATTAAAAAGCAGGAGATACGGCAAATGACATAACCTGTTTTCAAAAGCAATGTCAGAAAATTTCCCTAGCAGGAAAAAAGAATTTGGTACACAGGTACGTGAGCTATATAGAATTCTTATTAGTCATGATTAAAAAAAGAAAATCTACTACAAGGCATATAATCATCAAAATTCCAGGAATTCAACACAGCAACAAAATGTTAAAAGCTGTTAGAACAAAATCACCTATTAAGGGCAAGCCCATCAGAATCACAGCAGACTTCCCAAAAGAAACCCTTAAAGAGAACTTGGAGTGAGATATTCAGGCCCTCAAACAAAACAACCTTTAACGCAAATGGAGGAACCCCACAAAAGTATCTTTCAAAGTTGATGAAGAAATAAAGATACTTCCATGAAAACACAGCAGAAAGTCATCAAAGCAATACTCCAAAGTATTTTGAAGGACATTCTAAAAAGCAATAATGAAGATTACAACTCCATGGACCCCCAACAGAATTAATCTACCTGGCAAGCAAGTAATTGGTAAACAAAGTTGGGGGAAAAAAAAGGGAAACCAGTAACAGGAAAATCACATGAAAAGGATAAGTTTGTGCAAATCAGTTATAAGCATCAATGTAAATGGTCTCAATCTACCAATCAAAAAGACTAGTACAGTGGATCAAGAAATAAGACTCAACAGTATGCTACATATAAGAAAGATGTTTAATTCAAAGAGAAATTCATAGATGAAAGTCAAAGGACAGAAAACATACTCCATGAGACAAGAACCTGGAAAAAAGCAGTAGTTACTGTATTTGTGGACAAAATGCACTTCAAGCCAAGACTAATCAAAAGAAGCAAAGATGGTCACTATATCCATGTAAAGAGAACAATCCAAGAAGAAGAGATAACAATCATAAATATATATACACCAAATACCAGCACACTCAACTATATAAAACATATTAGTGAACATGAAAAATCAAATAAGTACTACTGCAATTATGACCTCAATACCCCAGACACAAATAGGCATCAACGAAACCAAAAGAAAAAGAAATCTACAAAGAAATATCAGAACTGAACCAAACTTTTGGACAAATTGACATAGTGGATGTCTACATAGCGTTCTATGGCACAGCATCAGAATACATATTCTTAGCTGCACCAGAGACTTTCTCCAAAATAGGCCAGTCTAGCTCATAGAATGTGCTTCAGTAAATGCAAAGGAATTGAAATTATGCATAACAGACCACAGTGCAATGAAACTGAAAACCAGTGGTGAAAACCACAAAAAATTTCATAAACATACGGAAATTAACACCTTCCTGAACAAGTAGTGGGTCACATAAAATTAAGAAATTAGTTTCTACGATTAATAATGCCAAACATTATTATTATTATTATTAACATGCTGGAACTTATGAGGTGCAATAAAACAAAGGGAAATTTATAGCAGTAAGTTCCCACATCAGAAAAAGAGAGCCAGCTAAAATAAATAACAAAGTTGAACTTCAAGCTTCTAGAAAAACAAAAAGTCAAGCTGAAAGCTTGTACAAGAGGAATTATTAAGATCACATGGGAAACGAATGCAATTGAGACTAAGAAAATACTAGAAAGAATGAGTTGGGCCAGGGATTTAGCTCAGTGTTTCTGGTGTCTCCCTTGCAAGTGCAAGGTCTGTGGTTTGATCCCCTTGGTAACCACATATAACAATGCCAGGTGTGACTCATGTCCATCAGCAATCAGTACCACCTACCACATTGCGGGTGTGGTGATTCACACCTGTCATCCCAGCACTCAGGAGGCAGAGGCAGGAGGATTGCTAAGTTTGAAGATGAGTTCAGGACCAGGCTTAACTACAAAGCAAGACCCTGTCTTAAAAACAGAAAAAAAACAAATCAATGAATTGAAGAGTTGTTTCCTTGAAAGTTAAATAAAATAGACACACCATTAGCTAACTTTATCCAAAAAAAGAAAAAAGAAAAGAAAAACTAATTGTGTTGGCAAACATCTGTAATCCTAGCATTTGGGAGGCTGAGGCAGGAAGATTGCCTCCTGTTTGAGGCCAGCCTGAACTACATAGTGAGTTCAAGACTGGTTTGAACTACTTAGCAAGACCCTGTCTCAAAACCACACACACACAGACACAGATACACACAGACACACACACACACACACACAGACACACAGACACACACACATACACACACACACACACGGAAAGAAAATAAAGTTCATGCAAATAGGAATAAAAAGGGTAAAATCACAACAGATCCTACAGAACTTCAGAAGATCATCATTACCTAATTGGGAACTTATATCTAAATGATGGAAAAAGCAGAATAAATCGACAGATTCTTAAGTATATGTGAATTACCAAAGCCGAAGGTATAAAGTTTCTAAATAATCCAGTATTGATCAATAAAATTGATGTAATTAAAAACATAGGAAAGCCCAAGTCCTGAAGGATTCACTGCTGAATTCTACAAGAAATTTAAAGATTTAATGCTACTACTCCTGAAACTCTTTAATAAAATTGAAAGGAAAGTAATACTTCCAGATTTATTCCTGGAAGCATGCATTACCCTGATACCAAAACAAGAAGGATCCAACCTAAAAGGAGAACTACAGGCTACTATCCCTAATGAACACAGAGATAGAAACACTCAAGAAGATACTGATAAATGATGCATAAAGCATCAGAATGTTATACACCATGACCAAGTAGGATTCATCCCAAGGATACCAGGATGGTTCCACATGTAATGTTCAAAATATGTAATATAATAAATATAACACCATATTAACAAAATCTTGAACAAAAACTACAGGATTATCTCAATAGATGCAGAAACAGCATTTGACAAAGTCCAGTGCTCATTCATGCTGAAAACCCTGTAGAAAATTGGAATAGATTTTTTTTTTTTTTTTGAGACAGGGTCTCACTTTATGGTTCAGGCTGGCCCTGAGTTTGGCCTCAAACTCACATCACAGCAATCCTCCTGCCTCTGCCTCCCAAGTGCTAGGATTACAGGCGTGAGCCACCACGCCCGGCATTGTGGTATGTGGTACTGTTTGCTGCTGGGCGTGAGTCTACACACCCAGTATGGTATGTGGTAACTGGGGATCAAACCCAGGTCCTTGCGCTTGCAAGACAGGCGCTGGAACCACTGAGCTAACTCCTCAGCTGAATAGATGGTTTTTATCTCCATCTGGTAAAAGCGATCTATGACAAACAGCCAACACATATTAAGTAGTCTGAAACTGAAAGCTTTCACTGTAAAGTCAGGAAAAAGACAAAGATGCCCACTGTTGCCACTCTTGTTCAGTATAGTTCTGGAAACATTACCCAGAGCAGTTAGACAAGAGAGAGAAAAGAGATAAAGATAACAGAGGAAAAATAGTTAAACTGTCATTATTTGTGACTGACATAATATTCTACATAGAAGAAAACTCCAGCAAAAACTTTTATATTTCATAAATTGAACAGCATAGCTGGTTACACAGTCAGCACTCAAAATGAATAGCATTCCAGTATACAGATAAGGAACTCAGAGAAAAAGTATGGAAACTATAGCTTTCACAATAGCACCCCCCAAAATTGAAATAATTACAAATTAGTGTTACAAAAGAGGTAAAAGATCTTTACATTTAAAACTACAGGAAAAGGAAAAGGAAATTGAAAATGATACCAGAAAATGGGAAGATATCTCCTGTTCTTGGGTAGGAAGAACCAATCTAATGAAAATAGACATATTCCCAAACTTGTTATACAGATTTAATGCAATTCTGATCAAAATACCAAAAGCATTACTCACAGAATTAGAGAAAACAAACTTAAAATTCATTTGGAACCAAATGAAGACCAAGAATAGCAAAAGCAGTTCCGGTCAACAAGGGCAAGGCAGGGAGCATCACAGTCCCTGACTTGAAATTATACTAGAAGGCTACACTGATTAAAAAAAAAAAAATCCATGTGTACTGGTTAAACAGACCTGAGGATCTTTGGAACAGATTGCAAGATACCGAAACAACTCCAAACACACTCAGCCACTTGTCTGAGGGGGCTGACACCCTCATTTGAAAAAAAGATAGCCTGTTTAATAAATGGTGTAGAAAAATAAATCGTTCATTTCCAATGCCAAAAAATGAACCTAGTCCCGTATCTCTCACCGTGCAGTAAACTAAAAAGCGGATCAAAGATGTAAACATAAAAATGGAAACGCTAAACCTTCTGGCAAATAGGCAAAGCTATTGACACCAGAGTAGGAAAGACTATGAACTAAGCCCTTTTGCACAGGAAGTATCACATAGAATCAACTGGAATCTTATCTTACTAGAAAGCTTTGCACAGCAAAAGAAACCACCAACAGAATGAAGAGATAGCCCATAGAGTGGGGAAAAAGTTTTGTTCCCTGTTCCTCAGACAAAGAACTAATATCTAGAATATGTAAAAACTCAGAAGGGCCAGGGGTTTAGTTCAGTGGTTCTGGCACCTGTCTTGCAAGCGCAAGGGCCCAGGTTCGATCCCGGTAACCACATACAATACTGGTTGTGGAGACTCACGCAGAGCAGCAATCAGTACCACATACCACAGTGCCGGGTGTGGTGACTCATGCCTGTAATCCCAGCACTTGGGAGGCAGAGGCAGAAGGATTGCTGTGATGTGAGTGTGAGGCTGAGCTCAGGGCCAGCCTGAACTAAGCGAGACCCTGTCTCAAAAAAAAAAAAAAAAAAAAAAAAAAAAAGCTTTTTACAAAGTAGATTGATTGGTTCCTTGAAGTTTTGCTAGGAAGTGTCTGAAGCCATTTGTACATGGTATTTTGCTTATGAGAAGTTTTTTTTTTCAATTTCTTTAATTGTGTAACTTTCTATCATTTTACACATCTTTTTAAAGTTTTGAATCTTTCTCAGGATTAGTCTATTTTGTCTTAGTCTTCAAATTCTTTGTAACATAATCTCAATATTTTATATTTACTTCACGACCATATCTGTGGCCATAATTTTATTTGTTTTTGTGTACTTTTTAATTTTTAATTTTTTCTTGATACCAGGGTCCACGTTTTCTTTTTCTTTTCTTTCTTTTTTTATTTTTTATTTTTTTTGCCAGCACCAGGGATTGAATTTGGGCCCTTATACTTGCAAGATAGGCATGGTACCAGTTAAGCTAAATCCTCGGCCCCTTCACCTTTTTTTTTTTAATTAATTTTTTTTTAGTTTTTTGAGATAGACAGAGTCTTACTTTGTATCTCATGCTGGCCCTGAACTTACTACATAGCCCAGGCAGATGCCAGAACCATTGAGCTGCATCTCTACCCTTTACCCTCCCTTTTTATTTTTAAAGTCAGTTTTACAAGATGTTTTTCCATGTATGTACTGGTCTTAGCAATTAACTCACTTATTTGGGGTTTTGATAGTTTCTATTTCCTAGCTTATTGAATTATACTCATCTCTTTTCTTCCACTTTCTTTACATTTATTTTCTAATATTTTTGTGTGTGTCTCTTAGTTTAAAAAGTTTGTGTTTTACATTTTTTAATTAATTTAGAATTTTTCAGTGGGCTTTGAGCTTCGGTTTTATGATTACTTTTGGTAAATCTTTATGAAATGTTTATCAGTTAGATCCTGTCCTTACATCTGTGTTCTCTCTTTTTTTTTTTTTTTTTTTAGGTTTTTTAATTTTTGAGACAGGGTCTCGCTTTTGTAGTTCAGGCTGGCCCTGAACTTAGCCTCAAACTCACATCACGGCAATCCTCCTGCCTCTGCCTCCTGAGTGCTGGGATTACAGGCGTGAGCCACCACGCCCGGCACTGTGGTATGTGGTACTGGTTGCTTCTGGGGTGAGTCTCCACGCCCAGTATTGTTATGTGGTTACTGGGGATCGAACTTGGGCACTTGCGCTTGCAAGACAGGCGCCGGAACCACTGAGCTAAATCCCTGGCCCCCTCTGTGTTCTCTTTTGACTGAGCTGCTTTGGCCTTTTACTTTCTGATGGATAATGAATTTGTTGGTTTTACCCCCACGATTTCAGAATTCAGCCCAATTGGAAGATATTCTTATTTTTATTGTTTTCCTCCTGGATATAACTGTTGATTCAGTATTGTCTGCTCTTATTATCTGTCTCTTGACCATCTTTCCAAAGTGTATTCAGGAAGATGCTATTGAATTCTTGTGGAAGTATCTAACTTTTGAATAGAAACTTTGATTCTTTCTTTTATTGAGCACACAGTTTGTTGCACCCAGAAGATTTTGGTAACTTGAAGCACAGTGTGTGATCTCTAGCTATCATCTGGAGATCAACTGGAGATTAGTTGGTCTTCCTGATGATCTTACTAAGCCAGTCACTTCCTAGTTTGCAGTAGATCCCAATAATGAATAAGGTTCTGATCCTTATCAGGATTGGTGAGGTCCAGAACCACTGAAAGCACACTCATTTTGGGACTCAGGGTGCCCAGCGGGATTAGAGGCAGGTTCAATATCCTTGGATCCATTACACTAATCAACCCAGAAGTCTCCCAAGAACCTCCCAGTCAAAATTTTTCCATATGATGTCACATCTGAAACCCATAATCTTTTTAAATGTAAGACTTGAAAAGTTTTTACAAGATTTATATATTCTAACCCACATGTTAACAATAGTGCTACAAGTGCCTAGAAATACATTTATATGCATACATGTAGACCTCGGTGTTCTAAGTAACAGAAGCAGTTGCATTAACCACATCTTAAGTGTTGCTTGAGAACCATGAGTGAACTGTATCCATACAATGCAAAAATGCAGCACTCGAAGCACAGAAATGTGTTCTGTATCCTTGCCTGCCTCTGTCTCATTGATACAACAAACACGGGTGCACACACACCCGTATTTCTCTGGGACACATTTTAGCATTTATGTGTGTGGAGATGGGATGATAGACTGTTTCCAACAGCAGAACTCTAATGACCCTGACTTTTAGGGGTGGGAACTGAGTCCCCATTGGCTAACCCACTACAGCAAACTGATGTTTTGCTGGCAAGTGAAGGGAACACAGGAGTTGTGAAGAAAATTAAGTATCAGTTATCACCTCAGGAGCCATTCCAGAAACAAGGACTTGCCCTTTCTTTTGTCATATATTTTGTATATATCCTGTTATCTTTCTTCCTCTCTGGTTAACTTCTCAGTATTCAAGTTATAGAATGTCACGTGAGCTGTGCTGCACAGACAAGGGAATGAATGACAGAGATGGTGATGATAGGAAGAAGGTGATTGTATCTAGATCAGAGGAAGGTTGGGTGGAAGCCTTGTTATTTGGAAGTTTCAGCTTTGCCTGCAGGACTTTGTGAATGGGAGTCATCAAGGAGTGGTCTCTTCCTGGCTTTACCTGTTGACGTTCTGCTCTACCTGCCTCCTAAACTCTATTGTGGGTGCTGGAAGCCGCAGACCACATCTCTGTGACTTCCCTGGAGAAACTGACATGCCTTCTTCTGATGGGGCTGGTGACCTACTTGGAAGGCAGGAGAGAAGCCCGCCATTATGCTCAGCACCTGAGAGCAGGTGCACAGTTTGCGCAGAGGCAGACGTGAGGTTTTGCAGGAGCCACTGCGCTTTATCACTCACCTGCTTCAGGGCTTGCACAGCTGAGGTTATTTCTGTGGCTTCCTGTGGCTTCTCAATTTCCTGCATTCACTGGCAGTGTTTCCAACCTTTGTTTTCTCCAACTCTGCAGCATTTTGGAAACACCTGTGGTGTGGGATCCTTTCCTGAGTGGAATACCTAAAGAGCTTTCTTTTTCCTGGCTGCTGTGGCTGGGAGAATTTTCAAATATGAAATATAGATGGCTGTCTAATATGGGAAAAGGCCTTCTCTCTCCTGACAGAAGAATAAAAATGGTAGATTGTATTTCTTGATCAAATGGGCTCAGATTTGAAGTTCAAGAACATGATGCTAACATGCAGAAACAGGCTCTTGTGCTGCTGCTGTGTGAAGCAGACGTGGATACTAGACTCTGCTTTGTGCAGGGACCTTGCAGTTCATTAATTTTATTCATACTACTGGGTGTGGTAGCTTACACCTATAATGCTAGTACTCAGGAGGTTGAGGCAGGAGGATTGCCACAAGTTTGAGGCCAGTTTGGGCTATGTGATAAGTTCAAGGCCAGCCAGAAGTACATAGTGAGGGCTTGTCTCAAAACAAAAACATTTGTTATATTACATATTTTAAAATATTCATTATAGCACTGTTTTAAATATCAGCATGTTTGAAGGTTGTCCTTTAAAGTTAAAAAACTCATGCTGTAACCATACAACTAAATGCTCTAGCACTGACTTCTTAGACTGTATGATCACATCATTATAAACATGCACACACACCCTGTACACCCCCTGTGATTTCTTGGTACCCTGATGGATACAATACTCAGCTAATCTCTGAGCATGCAAGGGAGTTTCCCTAGAAACTCACATGGGAGTGAAGCTGTTTAGTTTTAAGCTGTATACATGTTCATCTTTATTAGACACTGCCAAAGTTTGCCTACCAATGTATGCTTCTGCAATTGCATAATTTTTTGGTCAATCTGGTGGATTTTTATTGGCATGGCTTCTGATTTTTTTCCTTACTGCTACTAGTTTTATGTATATGAAATTGCATCTTTGCAAGCTGAAACTATTGAATATTGGCCATCTAATGAATTTTAATCTAATAATATATAATTTAATTTTTCCTTAGAATTTATTGTTCTTCTGTGCATAGCAGTTTCTGTTTAGACTGCCTTTCCACCAAACCCTGGCAGTCTCTTATTTATTTTTTGTCTCTCTCTATACATGTCTATTCTGGACACATTTTGGAAATATTCCTCTTATACAAGAAAAAAATTGGGCCAGGGATTTAGTTCAGTAGTTCCAGTACCTGTCTTGTAAGCACAAGGGCCCAGGTTCGATCCCCCAGTAACCACATACAGTACTGGGCATGGAGACTCATGCCCAGCAGCAATCAGTACCACATTCCACAGTGTCGGGTGTGGTGGCACATGTCTGTAATCCCAGCACTCGGAGGCAGAGTCAGGAGGATTGCTGTGATGTGAGTTTGAGGCTGAGCTCAGGGCCAGCCTGAACTACAAAGCAAGACCCTGTCTCAAAAAAGAAAAAAATTTGTTTTGTCTAACTATAATCATACAGTCCTTAGCAACTCTCCTTTTATAAATGATAATATATTTTATATGTGTTTTATATATAACTACAAAAATCTATAGAAAAGCCATTTATAATTCTACTTGGGGAGATAGCCTTATAGTTATGGTTAGCCTTATATAACTGTATATTCTCCTAATCTTTGTGTGTGTGTGCATGCATACATTATAAGGGGCTGGGGATGTGGCTCAGTGGCACCGCACCTGCCTGCTAAGCACAAGGTCCTGAACTTAATTCCCAGTACCCCCACAAAAAAAAAGACAGACACATTATAATGAACTAAAGATGAATTTGCTTTTCATACTATTTTATGAAATGATTTATTGTCATTAAAGATGATTCCAAGAACTTTACATATTAAATGTATTTCTACTAGGTGGTGTGTGTGTGTGTGTGTGTGTGTGTGTGTGTCTGTGTGTGTGTGTCCCTAGGATTGTAGCACTGGGCTACACTCCGAGCCCTTTTATTTTTTATTTTGACAGTAGAGTTCACTAAGTTGCTAAAGCAGGCCTAAAACGTGTCATCATCCTGCCTTAGCCTCCTTGACGGCTGGTGTGTGCTGCCACATCTGGCTCCCAGATGCTTTTTAATAGCTACGAAGTGTCCCTGCATGGGGGGGGACAGTTTACTGTAATGCAGTTTACTCAGCCAAATCTGTTGTTGAATATTTAAAGGTTATTGAAAAATATAATGTACAGTACTGACACAAATGTCCATTTAAATGCCTCTTCACCTGCATCTATGCTTATTTCTTTACTGAAAGTTTCAGAAGAATAATAGCAGGATAGCATGAATGTTTTTTCTACTGACAAACTGAGCTGATTTCTTCTGGAACAAGCCAGACTCCCTTTCCTAACCAGGTTTCCAGATTTGCTACTCCAAATGGCAGGCACGTGTGTTTTTGTGTGTCTCTTCCCGGCTAGAGGTGTTTCCCTGTGAACTTAGTTCACTCAGTGAGGGCTGGTTGAGCCCAGCTGCCCCCGATTCCACCCTGCTGCTTTCACAGCCCACGTGCCGCACGTGCGCTGCAGATCCATACGTGCAGCCCTGGAGAAAGTCTGCTGTGATTACTTTTCAACCTGAGAGGGAAAATGGTCCCTTTTCTCTGCTCCGTTGCCAGCACCCAGCTCCGCCTGACCCTTGAACTTGATGAGATGAACAGATGCGATTTCTTTAATCTTCATCAGAAGGCTGCCTGGTAGCAGTGTCATTCTGGGCTTTCTAGAACTGAAGCACAGAACTGTATGGGTTAAGAAATACATCTGTGAGAAAAGACTTCACCTTCCAGCTCCCGACATACCTACCCCCCAGCTGTTCTGTAAACAGGGCAGCACCTGAGTTTCCAGCATGGAATTGGTGTGTTCTTTGAGTATTCTTTTTTTTTTTTTCAGTTGTAAATTACATAATATTGTCATTGTCCTTGCTATAAAAGATTGAAAAGAGACATAAGATTCCAAGCATTACTGATTTTCTTAAGTTCTACAGGCGCATTGTGGTGATATTTTACTGATATGGACATATTTCTAGGTTTGTGTACTAAAGTCTGTGGGGCCTGACACCGCCAGGTGTACTGTCTGCATAAGAGAGAGAGAGCCACCACCTAAATACCAGTGATTTTGTGCCAGAGGTACCCAGCGTGGCAGCTGAGTAAGCAGAGTGGACTGGAAGATTACTTGTAGCACTTAATTCCACCTGAGCTGTTCAGATGGGAGAATGGTCAGCCACTTTCCTAGTGGAGCCTTGCAATAAATGTCATAAATATGTTCTGTTTGGAAAGGTCACTTTAAAATTGTCCTGTGGCCAGTGCCAAGCCGGAACACATGGGTCTGTCAGGAGCAGCTGTGAAGCACCGGTGGTACCCCCAAACAGACTCATTCGCACAAAGGGCAGCCTATGGTGCATGGTTCTCCAAGAGACCCTCTGTTGACAGTGCCACTTTGACTGGTCATGGTGTCACACCCCTGTAATCCTAGCGCTCAGGAGGCTGAGACAGAAGGATTGATGGGAGTTCAAGGCCAGCCTGGGCTACACAGTAAATTTAAGGCCAGGTTTAGCAAGACCCTCTCTGAAAAGAACACAACAAAACAAACCCCCAAACCCAGTTTGAATAGCAACAGTGATATTTGAATGTATTTAAAGAAAACAAACTAAACAGTGATTCAAACCTCTTTTAAGTCCTGGAAAGATCATGGGGGAATGGAAGGGGGGGCAATGATAACCTCTGAATCAGTGCTTCTGGAAGTGGCTGCTCAGCCAGGCAGCATCAGCATCTCTGGGGAGTTTTTCTGGGGTTGTGGTCAAGGCACTCGCCTTTCCTGTGACCTCCAGGCAACTCTCATGACTTGGAAACTTAGGACACCACTTTGGGGGTGGGGCGGATCCTGCAGGAAGCAGGAGGGAAATGCGAACTGCAGAGTGAGTGATGTAAGAAGGATCCCTGGGGCCACTTGGTTATGAATTTACAACCTCCAGGCCTTTCTCAGCGACCAGGAATCTGTAGGCCTGTGAACTGGGTCATGTAAAAGCAATGTTCATGTCTAGGATGCCAGGAACTTGATCCATCTCCACAATCGGCATTTCCCAAGATGGACTCCTCAGAGCTGCTCCAGAAGAAAGGATACTAGGACTGACGACACTCAGGAGGCATTCCTTTGCTCGTGTTGGAGCTTCGTGTTGCTCATGAACGCTGGCCACAGGTTATGGGGCTTCAAAGCGGATGTCTGTTGACAAACTTGAATGCCTTCTCAAAGTGTAGTCTGTACATTGATGGAAATTTAGGAAGTGGTCGCATGTGACACTTCTTGATTGATTTATTTCTTGTTTTGTTTTGTTTTTTGGTAAAGAGGGATTGAACTTGGTACCTTGTACTTGCAAGGCAGGCACTGGAACCACTGAGCTCAGAATCAGGCTGCTCCTCACTCAGCAAGGTCTTGAGCTGTCTGATGAGCACAGTCACATGGAAGAGGTGCTGGTTTCCCTGTCACATCCCAGGGCTGCTGATCTGGTTCTGCAGAGCCCACTTTGGGGATGCTTTCTGGAGCAGGAAATCTCTGGAAGAACTGTTATCCCAGCGCCCCACTGCACAGAGTTCGTTGTCAGAGTCCAGGGAGCCAGTGTTGACCTGACTTTCCTCCATGCTGACTCCCTGAGAAGCTCCTGCTTGTCACCTTCATGCTTTGCGGGTGAAGACTAGTGCTTGAAATTCTCCGTGGTGCTGAAGCCTGTCTTGCAAGCACAAGGTCATGAATTTAATCCCTGGTACCAGAGAGAGAGAGAGAGAGAGAGAGAGAGAGAGAGAGAGAGAAAGGAGGGAGGGAGGGAAGGGAAAGAGGGAGGGGAGGTGGGGAAGGTGGGGGAAGGAGGGAGGGAGGGAAAAAGGAAACAAATAAAAAGAAGAAAAAACAAAGATTATCTCAAAGGGCCAGCCTTGGAGATGGCTTACTCAGGACCTTTGACCATGGAGCCAGGAGCTCAGTCTGGAACCAGGAAGTGGCCGTGTCCTAGGCACCCTTGTCTCCACTCACAGGAGATGCTGCGGAATGGGGCCGTTCCCCTCCCTCATTTGCACTCCAGCCTGCACACACTCCTGCTCTTGGGGCAAAATGGGACAGCACGCATTCCGCATGGTGCACAACCCAGAGCTGCTGAGAATACAGCAGAGTCCTGAGCTCAGGAGGCTGGGTCCTGGATACACAGAAAACCGGTCTACAGAGGATGATGGCCTGCATCATCTTATGTCACCTTAGCCAAGTGCTCCAATTGAAGAGGACAGGGATTTTTTTCCTGTCAGGAGGGAGAGCTTCAAGGTGTTGCTTGTGGGAGCTTGTGGTATGTTGCTAGACACTTGAGCTATACTGGATGCAAACAGCGATGTTTGCCTCCTCATTTTAATAAAACTAATTACCATATGGTTTATCACATAGAGATTTTGTTGTAAATGCATTGAAACAGCTGTTTTAGATTTAGTACATCATACATCACTCTTATGCTTAAAGAAAATATACATTAATTTAAGATATTCTTAAAAGTTTTACGTCTTTAGATGCAAAGAGGCTATCTCTCTCTCCCCTTCCCCATCCCATCCCTCCCTTCCCCTTTCCTCCTTGTCTCTGTCTCTGTCTCTCTCTTTTGTGGTACCAGAGATTGAAGGCTATCTTTAAACAGTAGCATCTCCCTCAGCTTTATCAGCTAAAAATTATATGCTTAAGATGGGTCATGAGATATTTTGATATACACATAAATCATGCAGTGACTATCACAATCAAGCAAATGAACATAACTATCACTTTATATCCATCTTATATTTATAACCTTTATTTTATTGTGTTTCTTTTCTTTCTTTTGACAGACAGGGTCTCACTATGTAGTCCAGGAAGTCTAGGTTGGTTTTAAACTTGGCTATCTTCTTGCCTCAGCCCCTAAGTGCTGAGATTTAAGGTTTGTGCCATAATGGCTCATTACCATTAAAAACAACAACAACAACAACATTTTAGGGTCCAGGGATGTAGCTCAGTGGTTCCAGCATCTGTCTGGCAAGGTCAAGGTCCTGAGTTTGATTTCTAGTAACCACACACCACAATGCTAGGTGTGGTGGCTCACGCCTGTAATCCCAGCACTCGGAGGCAGAGGCAGGTGAATTTCTGAGTCAAGGCTGGCCTGGGCTACATAGTGAATTCTGGACCAGGCTGAACTACAAAGACCTTGTCTTAAAAAAGTAAAACAAACTTTATTTATTTATTTTGCACTGGGAATCAAACTCAGGGCTTTGCGTTTGCCAGGCAGGTGCTGGGCACTGAGCTACATCCCTGCCCTTAAACTTTATTCTTATTAGTACATATTTATCATACATAATGATCACATTCATCACAGGAAATTTTTGCCTCTACATAATATATCTTCTTTTTTTCTACTTTCCTTCCCTCTCCTCAGAACTTCTTCCCTTCTCCATTTAGACAAATTTTGTTTCCATATTTTCTTCCATTCTATTTGTTTTCCTTCTTCCTCCCTGTTCCTCTTCCCATTTGAACATGTTCTTCCTACTTCCCAATATCTATCTTCCATTATGCTTGTTATTTACTCTTTGAATTTCTCACTCAAACTTTTGTGTCCAATTTATTTCACTTAAGATTATAGTTTTGATATGCATTCATTTTCTTAAAAATGTTTTAAGTTTATCATTCTTTATGGAAGAGTAGTACCTCATTTTATGTAAGTATCACATTTTCTTTATCCATTCATCTGTTGATTGGCTGTTTCCAAGATTTAGCTATTATGTTGGTATAAACATAGGTGTGCATATATCATTGTGATTACTTCTTTTGGGAAGATATGTAGAAGGGGAAGAGAAGGGTCAAATGGAACCTGTTGTTTAGTTTTTTGAGGAATCTCCATACTTATTTCCAGAGTGGTTGTACCAGTTTATACTCTTGCCAGCAATGAAGAAGGGTTCTTTTTCCCCACAGTGTCATCAGATTTGTTACTGATTGATTTCTTGATTATAGTTATTCTTTCTGGAATAAGATGGAATCTGTGTTAATTTGCATTTCTCAAATGACTAATGATGTTGAGCATTTTCTCATGTATTTATTTCCCACTGGTACTTGTTCATTTGAGAAATGTCTGTTCATTTCAGGTGTCCATTTTTGGAATAGGTCATTAAATTTAGGGGGGGAGAATCTGTTTTTTTGAATTCTTTATATATTCTAGATATTAGTCCTTTGTCTAAGGAGTAGCTGGTAAATATTTTCCCATTCTGTGGGTTATCTCTTCATGCTGTTTGTGGTTTCTTTTGCTATGTAGAAGATTTTAAATCTGACATGATTCCAGTCTTTGATTATTTATAATATTTCCTATACTGTCATGGTTTTGCTCATAAAGTCTTTTCCTACCCCTATCTTCTGAGTTTCAGCTATCTTCTAGGAGATTGTTTCTGTTTTAATATTAGATTTTTGATTCATTTTTATTTTAGGTTAGTACATGGTGAGAGATAAGGGTCTAGGTTCAGTTTTTAGCATGTGAAAAGCCAGTTTTCCCAGCAGTATTTATTTAAGAGGCAATCTTTCCTGCAGTGAAGGTATTTGGGCCCTTTGTCAAGTATGAGGTAGCAAAATGTGCTTAAGGGTGTTTTTGTATCTTCTGTTCTGTTCCATTGATCCTTGGGTCTGAGTTTTTTGTTTGTTTTTATTTTTGTTGGTACTATGTGTGTGTTTTTAAATCACAGTGGCTTTGTAGTATAACTTCAAGTCGAGGATTGTGATAGGAGTATAGCCTATTTCACTATATTGGTTCTGTCTATCCAAGAGCAAGGAATATCTTTCCATTTTCTGATATCCTCTTTGATCTCCTTTTCCAGAATATCATAGTTTTCAATGTGCAGATCTTTCGCTTCCTTTGTTAGATTAATTCCTAAGTATTTATTTTTCTTGATGCAATTATGAAAGGTGCTGTTTTCCTAATTTTTTTCTTAGTGAGTTTTTTATTTGTTTATAGGAATGCTGTTGATTTTTGAGTGCTGACTATATCTTGCTGTGCTGCTGAATTTGGTTATTAGTTCTAAGAGTCTTTTGCTGGAGTTTTTGGGATCTTTTATGTAGAGTATCTTGTCATTCACAAATAATGGCAGTTAACATCTTCCTTTCCTATGCATATGCCTTTTATTTCTTTCTCTCGTCTAATTGCTCTGGCTAATGTTCTCAGAACATCCTTTTCTTATTCCTGGATTCAGAGTGAAAGCTTTCATTTTGACCATTTAGTATGATGATGGCTATTGGGTTCTCATATATAATTTTTATCATATTAAGATAATGACCATTTATTTCAATTTTTATATAGAGTTGTTTAAAATCATGAATGGGTGTTAGACTTTGTCAAATGCTTTTTCTACATTTATTGAGATGATCGTGTGGTTTTTGTCCTTCACTTTGTTAATGTGGTGTATAACATTTGTTGATTTTTGCATGTTGTACCATCCTGGCATCACTGGGATGAATCCTATTTGGTCATGATGTATGATGTTTGTTCGTTCTTTCTTTTTCTTCTTCCCCCCTCCCTCTTCCTCCTCCTCCTTCCCCTCCTTCTTTTTATTTTTCTCTTCTTGACAGGATCTCACCATGTAGTTAGGATGGCTTTGACTTATACATAGTTCAGATTGTCCTGGAACTTATGGTGATCTTCCTGCCTCTGCCTCATGATTGTTGGTATTACAGGCAGACCCCATAATACTTGGCTGTATAATCTTCTTGATTACCTGCTATATTCTATTTGCCCATATCTTATTGGGAATTTTTGAATCATGTTCATTACGGAGATTGGCCTTTAGTTCTCTTTTTAGGTTGGATCCTTCTCTGGTTTTGGTATCAGGACAATTCTTGTTTTCAGGAATGAGTTTGGAAATACTGCTTTTCTTTCAGTTTCAATGAAGAACTCAAGAAATAATGATATTAGATCTTCTCTAAAGTTCTTGTAGAATTCAGCAGTGAATCCATCAGGATCTCTGTTTCTCTTTCTTTGTAGTTTTTAAAATTAGTTTTCAATCAGTTGATAATAAAGTATTTAGAATTGTTATATCTTCTTGATTCAGCTTTAGTAATTCATAAGTATCTAGGAATCTGTACATTTCTTCTGAATTTTCTATCTTATTAGAATATAAGCTCTCAAAGTAGGTATTGATCTGTATTTCTGCAGAATCTGTTATGATTTCACTCTTTGGTCCTAATTGCATGGAATGGGGTCTTTTCTTAGGTATACACACACACACACACACACACATATGTGTGTGTGTGTGTGTGTGTGTGTGTGTGTGTGTGTGTATATATGTGTGTGTGTATATATATATATGGTTGGACAAGAGGGGCTGGGGAGTTAGCTCAGTGGTTCCGGCGCCTGTCTTGCAAGCACAAGGACCCAGGTTCAGTCCTAGTAACCACATACCATACTGGGTGTGGAGACTCACCCCAGCAGCAACCAGTACCACATACCACAGTGCCGGGCGTGGTGACTCATGCCTGTAATCCCAGCACTCGGGAGGCAGAGGCAGGAGGATTGTTGTGATGTGAGTTTGAGGCTGAGCTCAGGGCCAGCCTGAACCACAAAGCGAGACCCTGTCTCAAAACAAAGAAACCTTACAAAAAAAAAAAAAAAGTTGGACAAGAATATGTCTGCTTTATTTAATATTTTAAAGAACTTGTTGGTTCATTCTTTGCATTCTTAGTCTCAACTGTATTAATTTCTGCTTTGATCTTTATAATTTCCTCTGTAGTATATACTTTGGGTTTAGCTTGCTTTTTTTCCTAGAAGCTTGAAGTTCAACATTAGGTGATTTGTGCTTGCTTTTTTAATGTGAGAGTTTACTGCTATAGATTTCTCTCCTAAGATTACTTTCATTGTGTCTCATAAGTTCTGCTATGTCATATTGGCATTATTGTTTAATTGGAGAAATTGTTTCTTTTTTTTTTAGGTTTTTTGAGACAGGGTCTCACTTTGTAGTTCAGGCTGGCCTGAGCTCAGCCTCAAACTCATCACAGCAATCCTCCTGCCTCTGCCTCTCTGAGTGCTGGGATTACAGGCGTGAGCCACCACACCTGCCACTGTGATATGTGGTACTGGTTGCTGCTGGGCGTGAGTCTCCACACCCAGTATAGGTATGTGGTTACTGGGAATCAAACCCAGGTCCTTGAGTTTGCAAGACAGGCGCCTGAACCATTGAGCTAAATCCCTGGCCCTCATTTTTTTCTTTAATTTCATCTGTGACCCATTGGTTGTTTAGCAGGTGTTATTTAATTTCTAGTGTTTATGTAGTTTTTGTGGTTTCTTTTTGCAATTGATTTCCAGTTTAATTGTACTATGGTCTGATAATATGCATGGAATAATTTCAGTTGCTTTGCATTTACTTAAGCATGTTCTATGAGCTAGTGTGTGATCTGTTTTGGAGAAAGTCACATGTGGAGCTAAGAAGAATGTGTTCTGTTATTGAGTGAAACACTGTGTAGATATCTGTTTATTCCCTTTATTCAAAGGTTTCTTTCAGCTCTATATTTCTTTCTTGATTTTTTTGGTTAGTTGATCTGTCTATCTGTGATAGTGGGGTATTGAAGTCTCCAATTACAATTGTATTAGTGCTTATCTGATTTTTTATATTCATTAATTTATATAGTTAAGTGTGCTGATATTTGCTACACGTATATTTATTTGTTATGTCTTTCTCTTGGATTGTTCCCTTTGTAAGGATAATAATCTCTATTATTTCTGCTCATCAGTCTTAACTTGAAATCCATTTTGTCTATGAATAGAATAGCTACCCCTGCTTTTTTCTGGATTTCCATCACATGGAATATTATTCTCCATCCTTTAACTTCCAGTCTATGCAGAATATTATTGGATCTTCTTTCTTTCTTTCTTTCTTTCTTTCTTTCTTTCTTTCTTTCTTTTTGTTTTGTTTTTGAGGTGGGGTCTCCCTTTGTAGTTCAGACTGGCCTTGAACTCACTGTGTAGCCCAGGCAAGCCTCAAACTCACAGCAATCCTCCTGCCTCTGACTCCTGAGTTCTGTGATTACAGGTGTGAGCCACTATGCCTGGCATTGTGGTACTGGGATTGAACTCAGGACCTTGCACTTGTCAAGCAGACACCAGAACCAGTGAGCTAAATCCCTGGCCTCAAATCTTGTTTCTTGATCCATTCCACCAATTTGTTTCTTTTGACTGGTGAATTGAGACCACTCACCTAACTAGCAAGTATTGACTTACTCTTGTTATACTGTTTTCCTGTTTTTGGTTCCCTTTCTTTTCCTTCTGTTTAATTGCTTTCCTTCCCTGTGAATTGATTCATTCTCTTGGGATTCATAGAAATATTGTCTTTTTTAGAATCTCCTCCAAGATTTTTTGGAGCGCTGGTTTGGTAGTGATGAATTTCTCCAAGTGTTCTTTATCATGGAATAATCTTGCTTTTTTTTTTCAGTATTGGAAATCAAGCTCAGGACTTTGCATTTGCCAGGCAGGCAGGGTACCACTGAGCAACATCCCTGTTACTCTCCATCAATTTTGATTCTGTGTGTGTGTGTTACTAGGGATCAAACTCACAACTTTGTGCTTGCAAGGTAGGCAGCTGTGCCATTGAACTTAGTCCCCAGCCCTTTCACTATCAATTTTTGAAAGATACTTTTGTGGGGTACATCAGTCTGGATTGGAGGTTGTTTACTTGGATATACTTCATTCCAGGCTGTCCTTGCTTAAGGGTTTGAACTGAGAAGTTTGCTGTGATTTTGATGGTTCTTCCTTTATAAGTGACATTTCTTTATTATTCTGTTCTTGTATTGAACTTTTAGTCTTGACTATTATATGTTGATGTTGCCTTTTTCTGATCATAACTATTTGGAGTTCTGTTGCCTTTCTTATCTTTATTTCATGTTCTTTTTCAGGCTTTGAAAGATTGCTGCTCAGTTCTTTTTAATTCCCTTTGTGCTATCTTCAGTTTCTTTGTTTATTTTTCCTGTACCTGGAATCAAGATGTTGCACTTGCCAGGCAGGCAAGGCACTGCTGAGCTAAATCCCCAGCTCTCTGATTCTTCTTTGACTGCAATTAATCTTATATTGGTGTTCTTTGCATCATTTAACAGCTTTTGGATTAATTTTTCATGAAGCTTTGCTATTTATTTTTTGTTGTGACAAGGTCTCGCTTTGTAGTTTAGGCTGACCCTGAAGCTCACTGTGTAGCCCAGCCAACCTCGAACTCACAGCAGTCCTCCTACTTCTACCTCCCTGCATGCTGGGATTACAGATGTGAGCCACCACACCCAGCATTGTGGTATGTTGTTCTGATTGCTGGTGGATGTGAGTCTCCACACCCACCAATGTTGTATGTGGTTACTGGGGATTGCACCTGGGCCCTTGCACTTGCAAGGCAGGTGCTGGAACCACTAAGCTAAATCCCTGGCCCCAGATGAATGTGATTTTTTTGTTTATTTGGGTCTTACTGTGTTGTTCAGACTGGCCTTGAACTCTCTATATAACCCAGGCTGTCCTCAAACTCATGATAATCCTCCTGCCTTAGTCTCCTAAGTGCTGGGATAACAGGCATGAGCCACCATCCCCAGCTCACACTGGTTGACTCTGGTATATGTACATATACTTTCAGTAGAATTTTAAATCTCCTAGGTTTCAAATTGAATCTGTTTTACAGAATCCAGTTCTTTCCTTTGTTGGTATTTATAGTTTCCATGTCTTTCCTAAGCTGCTTTATTTCTTGAAAATTTATGTCTATTTTAGACTCACTAATCATTTCCTTCGTTATGGTCATTATCTCCTTAATGATTTTTTTGGTCCAGAGACTTGTTGATCTGTTTTGTTACTTCTGCTGCCGCCATTTCGTACGACTCAGTTTAGAGATTTTTTTATTTCCTCCACGTCAGTGCCTCCTTGATTTGCTTCGGGCAGTTTGGGGTTGCATCTTGTTTTTGTGTTTTCTGTTTTTATTGTTTTGTTTTCTGCCTTGAGGGTTGTATATTGCTCGTGAGGGCTATACTTTCAGGGATCATTTCTATAGTGTGTAAATTGCTCGTGGTGGGTAGCTTTCTTACTAGTGTTGAGATCTCTTTAGGAAATGAATACCCCTTAAAAATATCTTCTAGGGGTAGCTGGCTTTTGGATGAAAGTTCGTTGCCTATTTGGCCTAGCATCTGGTTCTTTGGTACTGGACTGTAGTACTGTTTATGACTTCCATGCAGTCTAGGTATTGACATATAAGGAAGATCAATTGATCACAGTTTTGTCACCCTGGCTAAAGTAATACAGTCAGTAATAATGAAAACATCAAGCACAGACTAGAAAATGACAAACTGTAGTAACTTAATTTGCCAACTTTAACCATAGATTTAACTGAGATTTAGAGTTATATAACAAAATCCAAGACAAGTCAGAGAATTACATTCAGTAACTATTCACTCAATAGAGTGATTTTATGCTAAGGGGACAAAATTTAAAAGATATAAGAGAAAAAATAGAGAAATAAGAGAAAGAGAGTAGAAGCAAGGCTGCAAGACAAAGGACAGTTTACCCTTCGTAAACTGATGAAGAAGACAAGAGGGGAAAAAAAGGAAAAACAAAAATAAGAACAAATTAAAAACAACGTTCACACTCATGAAAGAATAAAAACAATTAAAAAACAACCAACCAACCAAAGAAACAAAAACATAAAGCAAAGAGTAAAATTTCTTTAGGATTTTAAACCAGTTTGTGGTAATATTCTGGATTCTACAGTTTTGAGGTAATGCCAAATTCAGGGTGTAACTCTGCTCTTGCTGATAGACAGAGGTGGCAGTCAGACTCCAGATCTGTGCTGCATACTCCCATACTTATAAAGACTGATGAAAGGAAAATTGAGAGAATACTTAAGGAGATTCAAAGGCTTGCACATCCCAGGATTCCCTTGGCCCCTCCTCTAGAAGCTGCTCCTCCTCACTGTCCCTGTGAGGGACTTCAGGCAGCCCTGACCGCACCCTGCACACATTCTTGCACCTCCTCACAGTCTGTTCTTCTCTCACAGCGGAGCATGCGGGCACTGTCTCTGGTGCAGAGCTAATCTAACTGAAGTTCCATACAGTCCCCAGCAGAAAACTTACCTTAATCTGGACAGAATTAGATATGTGATTTGTCTTTTTTAATTATAATTTCTATGGTGATAAAAATAATACATGCTCAGCTGGACGTAGTGGCACATTTCTATAATCCCAGCATTCGGAAGACTGAGGCAAGAGGATCACCGGAAGCTTAAAGCCAGCCTGGCCTACCTAGTGAGTTTAAGAACAGCCTGAATTATCTGTCTCACTACCTGCCCCCATGCATGGTCATTTGGAATGTGCAGAAGCCCTCTTATCTCTGCACATGAATTGTTCCTGGTCTCAAAGAGGCCCTGCTGGGAGTGGGCTCAGGTACAAGTTCCAGAACAGGCAGGCAGATCCTTGGAGGGAAAGACAAGTCTGGTGGAGGCCCAGCACCTGCTCTCTCTTCCTCATAGGGATCCTTAAGCCCTTAGGTTTTCCTTCCTTCCTTCCTTCCTTCCTTCCTCCTTGAGATGAATGTATCTTGTGTCACCATGCACAATATCACAGCTAAATTGGACTTGGACTTGCAGTTGCTTTGAGAGCTAATTTGCACTGACCCTGGGTGTGGCCTGGACAGGGTGGGCCCTACGTGCCACTTCAGCACCTCAACTGCATCTGCTGTCCTCTTTGACTTGTGCTTCTCTGTGGGAGAGAATAATGCTCCTTTAAATAACAGGCCCATTGAGTTGTTCTAAATATGGATAACTAAGAATAAGACAATGAAAACAGTTTGTAATCTCACATCCTAGTTAACCTCTGTGGACCTTGAAAACACTGTAGGACTAGCCTTGCAGTGTATAAAATAGCATAAGAAGGGTCTAAGGGGAAAAGTAAGTCTATCTTCTTACAGCCCCTCTTCCCAGTAGTGGTTCTTATTATGTCTGAGCAGTATGAACGTAGTGGTCCTTATTATGTCTGAGCAGTACATATACCTGCCTTTTACAATCTATGCATATGACTTTTCTATTCTCTGTTCTTTTTTTTCTACTTCATGTTTCTTAGAAACATTTTCATATTGGTACATCTAGATCTAATACTTTTTAGGAGTGCATAGGATTCCATTTATGCAGTACCAGTGTTTACTTAGTTTCCTTCCTATGAACATTTACATTTCAGTTGTGTCACCACTGTCACACTGCAAAGGACATATGCTTACAACAGTCTGGGTAGTTTGGCTATGTATCTGTAGGGTAAATTGATAAAATATCAAAATTTATAAAAATAAATACAAATAAGATATAATTATCAAATTTATTAAAATATCAAATTTATATTCTCAAAACAATATGAATGAGATCAAGCATCTTTTTAGTAAAATGTAGTTAATTACTTTCTATTCTTTGCTCATATTTCCATTGGTTTGAATTTCTTAAAAACTTTTTCCTGACTTTGGGGCCGGGGATTTAGCTCAGTGGTTCCAGCGCCTGTCTTGCAAGTGCAAGGAGCCGGGTTCGATCCCCAGTTAACCACATACAATACTGGGTGTGGAGACTCACTCCCAGCAGCAATCAGTACTGGGCGTGGTGGCTCACGCTTGTAATCCTAGCACTTGGGAGGTAGAGGCAGGAGGATTGCTGTGATGTGAGTTTGAGGCTGAGCTCAAGGCCAGCCTGAACCACAAAGTGAGACCCTGTCTCAAAAAAAAAAAAACAAAAACATTTTTTTTACTGACTTGACTGGGTTTATAAATAAAAGAAATTAGCTTTCTGCCTTTCTTATGTTTCCTAAATCTTTTCTCCAATGTATTCTTTGTGTTTGGTTAATATTTTTGTTTGGTTTTGAAACAGAGAAATTTTAATATTTTATATGGCATTGGCAGAGTGTTTTTAGGACTGTGGCTTTTCTATCTTATTTTGAAGCATCATCCTTGCTGCCAAATTATAAACCAACTCACCTGTGCTTTTTAATAAACAAAACAAAACAAAACAAAACCCAATACCACTTGTGTTACTAGGTAAGTCCTATATTCAATTAAGAAAGTGTATAAAATAGATATAATAAAAAAAAACCCCATAGTTTTAGAGCCAAAGATAGTCATCATGAACATAAGTCTGAGGTTTAGCTGCGGAGGGTTCATCCCATCCTCTCCAAAAGGCTAAGGCACTGATGATCACAAATCCCAGGCCAGTCTGGCCAGTATAGTCTCAAAATAAAAAAGGGCTGAGATATAGTTCAGAAGAGAGCTTGCCTAGCATGTGTGAGGCCTTGGCTTCAATCCCTACTACTGGAAAAAATAAGAACAAAAACCAAGCTTGAGCTTTTAATTCTATGTAATCATTGTGGGTTTTGTTTTCTCACTGTGGATGAAAGCCAGACAGGACCCTCACCTGTGATCCTTCAGTCTTCGCTTCCCAGAATGCTGGAATTACAGGTATGCGCCACCACACCTGGCATTCAGATTGCATTTTGATTACATCATGAATTATATGTGTTAAATATCTGCATTGTATTTGAAATAGATTTATTGGGGAATAATTTATGTATTATAAAAGTTAACCATTTTGGGGGGCTGGGGATTTAGTTCAGTGGTTCTGGCGCCTGCCTTGGGCCCTGAGTTTGATCTCCAGTGACTACATATAACAATGTCAGGCATGGTGACTCACGTCCACCAGCAGTCAACACCACATACTACAATGCTGGGCACGGTGGAGGATTGCTGAGCTCAGGACCAGCCTGAACTACAAAGCGTGACCCTATCTCAAAAAAAAAAGAAAAAAAAGTTAACCATTTTTCGTGTATAATTCAGTAATCTGTAGTAATTTACTGAGTGTGTGTCTTCAGTCTAAAGTTTGGTAATACCTCCCCCTGCCCAGAAAGAGGACTTGCTCGTTTGGAGTTGGCTCCATCCTCTCCCGAACCCTGGGCAGTGTCCAGTCCACTCTCTTCAGGAATTCATACTTCTTAGACATTTTGTGTAAATGGCATCATACAGTCTGTTGGGTTTTTCACATAGGATGATGTCTTTGAGGCCCTTCTCTGTTGCAGCTTGTGTCCCACTTCACTGCGTATTGCAGAATGTTATTTTACTGAATGGAGAGACCACATCTGATCACCCACTTTTTGGGTAGCTCTGCCATGCTGGGCACGGCATGGTCTATAAGTTTTCGTGTGGATAGTGTTTGTGTTTCTCCTTGACTCACACCTAGGAATGGAACTGTTGTCACCTGGCAACTGTGTGTTAGTCTTTGGTTGTAGTTTTGAAGAGCTACCTGGGACCAATCCATATTGAAAGTCTGCACTAGAAAATGGAACTAAGAGCATCCAGAGAAAAATGTTCCCTGAGAAGAAAGACTTGTTTGGTACAACTGGAGCTCAAACTTGGGCTCTTATACTTCCAGGGTAGGCGCAGTGCCACTTGAGCTAAATCCTCAACAAAGGTACAGTGTTTAAAGTAACAGGATTTGAAGGGAGCCTGCGGTTATCTTTGGGTCTTAGCCCTAGAGAAAGTTTGATGGATTTCTTTCTCTGTGAGTTTAAACTGAGGCACTACTGGACAGCAAATACACAAATGAGTGTGGGTCTGAGTTTTATATGGGTGCAGTTTTGAGTATGAAAGATCAGCAGATGTTTGAACACCTTTGTTGATGGCAGCTTTGTTCATGAAGTAGCTAAAAGGTAGATGTAACGCAAAATACACCCGCTTTTTATTCCTCTGGTAAAATACCTGAGATAATCAACTTAAAAAATGAAAGATTTCTTCTGGCTCAGTTTCAGAGATTTCTGCTTGAGGTTAGTCAGCCTCTTGCCTTTGAGCCTGTGGCAGCACATCATGGAAGAAGCGTGTGGTGGGGTTAATGCTTGGTTGGTCAGGAGAAGGGGAGGTCTTGGTAGGAGGCCTTGCTGGTGTCTCAATCTGGTTGCACAGGCATGACTAAATCAGTGTTGATTTTGTAACTTAGTACTAGAGGCTCATCTGTTGTCTAAGAGTGAGCTGGAAAGTCCTGGGACCTGCCCAAGCATCTAGGGACAGAGGAATTAGCTCTATAAATATAGTTTGCAGCCATCATGAGGGACCAAATATGTAAACAAATGAATACATAAAATAAAAACCTTCACTTTCTCTTTTTTTTGCTACAAGATTGTTTTAATAATGTACAGATTATACTTCCACTCTTTTCCTGACATGTATCTTATCATTTTCCACATAGAAACATCTCTTTCAGTATTTCTGTTAAGAACCTATAACACAGTTGTCCATATTTTAAACTTATGCATAGAAATAATCTATACTAAGAAATCTTGGGTGCTTGGCCACCTCCCTGTCTTCTCATGGGGGAGGAGTACTGAGTCCCCTATGAAGCATTTGGCTGCCTTTGAGTATGGGTGGAGTGAATGAATGTTACTCTCAAACCTTTAAACTTTGGCAAATGCTCTTCTATTCCTCATGCTTCAACCACTTCCCCCTCCTTTATTTGTCATGTATGTGAAGAGTCCTGACAAAACGAACCAGTTACTGTTTTGGCTCAGATGTCATCATTCTCAGGCAAAGTTCAAATAGCAGAAAACACTTGGATTTATTTTAGTAAAAATTGGGGATTTTTGAGAAAAATGCTGGGGAAGGACAGTTGGTTGCTGAGGGTCATGACCAGGAGCAGAGGCCACAAGAACCCAAAACTTACATGTTTCATCCTCTGCCAAGACTTCAGCACCTTTGTTCCAACCCCAGAGGAGGAGGGAAGGGAGGCGGGGCTCAGATCCAGACCGCAGGAAAGAAAGCTGCATGCCCCGGATTGACCCAAAAGAAATGTCTGCCATGTGGTGTTGGAAATGAAGCTCCAAAATGAAACATTCCCAGCAGCCCACCCAAACCAACGAGCCCTACTTGTGGTCTTTGTGAATAAACTTCAGTGACAGAAAAAAGTTGAAAGATATTACAGTTTCTCCATCTTCCATTCCAGACAGTGGGCCCTCTGGCCCATGAGGTGAGTTTAGTGTCGCCTGTGCATGCTCAGTCTCTTCTGTGTGATTCCTAATTGTCCTTGAGGCTGCAGCAGGAAATTAGAGAACCTTTGCCCCGATGATGATTACAGGAATGTATGCCAGTCAACCAGACCGGATATAATTTCTGCAGACTGGGTAAATATGGAGTCCTAACTAGAATTCTATGAGAAGACAGAGAACTGGACAGAAAAGATCTAGATGATCCCATGATACACAAGTCCAGGTTCCATATTTACCCTGAGAGAGGAATGCTCTGGACCTGGCCAGATTTTAAGGAGCAAATTGTGTGTATAAACCAGGAGGGACAAGTGACTTAGGAGGAGAATTGTCTACACTGATTTCCTTCAGCACACCATATTTAAAATTTTGAGGAAAGTTCTAGAATTTGTAATGAATATATTCATTCAAATATGAATTCATTTATTCAAATATATTTCATGCATAGACATTCTATTTTTATTTTTCCTTTTACTTTTCCCTTCTACAAAGGACCACTTTGAACTTTGGGTTCTTAGATCAGCTACTGAGCAGGGCTCTTGGTTGCACAGAGATCATTTATTCAGATGTGCTTGCTTGTTGGTGTGTAGTCTAAACTTCATTACTCAGTAACTGAAGGTAAGCATGCACCCAAGATTGGGCAGAGATCTTTACTGAACTTGCATGCTTTATCTTGGTATGTCTCTTTCTGCTGGGTTTCCTCTAATGTTAAATGGGAGAAATGTTGGATTTTTCACATGTGCCCAAGACCAAGTACTAAGCAGTTGAAATCCATGCTGGACAGGAGAGGGGCAGTGTGGTCCATGTGGGTGGGCCCCAAATGAACATCAAGGGTCTACTAGAGTTTCTAGGAAATCTTTAAAGAACTGATTTCTAACACTTCATTGGAGCAGCGAAAAAGCAAGGTAGTAAGGAACATTTAGCATCACAGTCTCAGCTGAGCAGGAGTTGGGCTGATGGTGCACAAGGCCATCTTTCACATAGAAAGTCATACCACAGTTGAGCACCATCTTCCCCATCCATTTTACCTATCATGTATGGCCAAAACGCAATTCTAACAGTGACACAAATATGTAAAGTACACGGCTGAATGACCAGCAAACTTCCACATCTGGTTTTTATCTTAAGTGTGTTTCTTTGTCTTGTCACTGTTGGACAAAAACCCCGGAAAAGTCTTGAAAGCTAATTAGCTCCAAATTTACTTTAGGAAAGAAGGGCCAAAGAGTTTTGATGACAAGTTTTTCTTTGTTCCAGTTGCCAAGCTGGTCTTTGACCCTTCCATTTAATTTGGGTGATTATTTATTTGCACATAGGTCCTTTGTTTTTTTCAATACAGAAATCTCTTTCCTGGAGGCAGGAGGATTTCAAGTTTAAAAAAAAAAAAAAAAGAGTGAAAACTCTTTCCTGGAACAGGCACCTGGCTTCTGATTCCCAGTGGCAAAATATTTGCCCTGAGAAGCTTTCAAGTTCTGTGCTAAATATCTTGTTCATTGCATTATATACGTATTTTCCTTCACTAAGCTGATTACTAAGATTTTTAAAAAGAAATGTGTCATTGTGATAAAATGTATTATGTTTTGAGCTTATGTTTTTCTCCAAATTAATACATTTTCTATAAAAAACTAGTTTTTTGTCCAGTTTACATATTCTTAACATACATACAGACAAATTTTCTATGCTTTTGTCTTTTTCATTATATTTAAGAATATGTCGGGGCCGGGGAGTTAGTTCAGTGGTTCTGGCGCCTGTCTTGCAAGCGCAAGGACCCGGGTTCGATTCCCAGGTAACCACATAACAATACTGGGTGTGGAGACCCACACCCAGCAGCAACCAGTACCACATACCACAGCGCTGGGCGTGGTGGCTCATGCCTATAATCCCAGCACTCGGGAGGCAGAGGCAGGAGGATTGTGATGTGAGTTTGAGGCTGAGCTCAGGGCCAGCCTGAACCACAAAGCGAGACCCTGTCTCAAAAAACCTAAAAAAAAAAAGAAAAAGAAAAAGAATATGTCATTTTGGTACAGGTAGGAGTGAAAGTTAATAATTTAACTGATGGTAGTTCATGATCTTGGAGGACAAAAATTTGTCTCAATTCTCAGAATTACAAAGCTTCTCCTGGGCAAATTTACTTTTTAAACAGTAGCCAAATAGTGTGTATATATATATATATATATATATATATATATATATATATATACATACATGTATGCATACATATATATACACACATATATGTGTATATATATGTATGTATATATATGCATGTATATATGTATATGCATACACATATATGTATAGGTGTATATATATACATATGTATATATATACAACATGCATGTACATACAGCCCTACATACATGCACATATATATTTTAAGAAATATATAACACATGGAATTTATACATAAAAGAACCCACTGAACCATTCACATAACACACCTTTGTTTCCAACAAAAGGCTTTTGGTGGAATTGTAGCGATACAAGGATCTGGGGTCTCTGGATTCACACAGTTTGTGAATGATGCTCCTTGTCTCCCCTCCAGCCTGGTGCAGCCTGCTGTGGGGTATAGAGAATCTTCTCATCTTCTACAAGGCTGCGTGCATAAATCAGAGCGGAAGTGGATCTCTGCCAGGTGTAATCAACCTTGGCCACCACAGAGGTCTTGGGATTGCAGGCTGTGGGCTGACCCAGCCCAAGGAAATCCAGTTTCCTTGCCAAAACCCCTGTGAATAACAACCAGCAGAGGACCACTTTTCCCTTTTCTCCCCAAGTATGAATCAGCATGTCACTCATTATTCTATGTAAGCAGTGACAAAAGTAGCTTAGGGGACATGTTCTACAACATAACTGACAGGATAACGGGATCCTCTTATATGTAAATGGCTTCTTCATCTTGCTCAGGAAGGACACTTACCTATGAGTTTGTAGACTTGAAATTTGAACTAGACTGGTGTCACAGGCCTATAACTTCAGGGCTGAAGCAGGAGGATTGAAAGTTAAGAGACCTGCTGGGCATCTTAGCAATTTAGTGAGACTGTCTTGAAAAAGAAAAAAAATATAGAAGCAAAATATAATGTTATTTGGGGGGAAGAATTTACATCGGTATGGTTTCAAAACAAATAAGAATAGCTTTTATCATGCACTAAACTAAAACCAAACTAGATTAGAGACTTAGATATTAAACAGAAACATTAAACCTTCTGGAAGATAGGTAGGTAGAACTCTTAGAGACACTGACATAAGGAAAGACTTTATGAACAAAACCTTAGTAGCATGGGAACTAGCAGAAAGAATCAACAACTTGGATCTCATCTTATTAAAAAACTTCTGCACAACAAGAGAGACCACCAACAGAGTGAAAAGACAACCTACAGTATGGGAACAAATTTACCAGCTATTCCTCAGACAAAGGATTACCATCTAGAATATATAAAGAACCTAAAAAAAAAAAAAATCAGACCTCCCCAATTTAAAGATACAATTCAAAAATGGGTAGCTGAAATGAACATTTTTCAGATAAAGAAGTAGAGGCAGCCAATAAACATATGAAGAAATGTTCAACATCACTGGTCATTTGAGAGATGCAGATGAAAATAACACTGAGATTTCATCTCACTCTAGAAAGAATGGCTGCTATCAAAAAGTCAATCAACAATAAGTGCTTTCTGTACTGTAGGGAGAAAGGAACCCTTTTCCATTGTTGGTGGAAATGTAGACTGGTGCAACCACTATAGAAATCAGTATGGAGATTCCTCAGAAAGCTAGGGCCAGAAGTCCCATTTGACCTTGCTGTTTCCCTGCTGGGTATATACATGAAAGAATTAAAAGCATCATATTACAGCACCATGTGTGTATCCATATTTATAGCAGCGTAGTTTGTAGTAGCTAAATCTTGGAAACAGCCCAAATGCCAATCAACTGGAGACTGGTTAAAGAAGATGTGGGTTTAAAAAAAATGGATTAGTACTCAGCCATAAACAATGATAAATTAGAGACACTTATACATTAATAGATGTACCTTACGGACATACTCATAAGTGATATAATTAGGACACAGATATGTAAATGCTGTACCAGTCTAGTATCAGAAATTGAAGGTTTAAATGAGCTCCAGAATGTGTGATAGGTATTGTGAAATAAGAAGAAAATGTTCAGAGGGAAAAGGGAAAGGAGTGGCCAGCAAAAGTAAAGAAGTGAAAGAAAAAATTTGATGTTAAAAATATAAGGATGGGCCGGGGATGTAGCTCAGTGGTTCTGGCGCCTGTCTTGCAATCGCCAAGGGCCCGGGTTGATTCCCCAGTAACTACAGACAATACTGGGTGTGGAGATTCACTCCCAGCAGCAATCAGTACCACATACCACAGTGCCGGGCGTGGTGGCTCAAGCCTGTCATCTCAGCACTCGGGAGGCAGAGGCAGGAGGATTACCGTGATGTGTGTTTGAGGCTGAGCTCAGGGCCAGCCTGAATCACAAAGCGCGACCCTGTCTCAAAAATAAATAAATAAAAATAAAAATATAAAAATGGAAAACAAAGCTTGTGTATATGAGGAGGTGAGGGGTTGAAGGGAAGGCAGAGGAATGAAAAAAAAATGAGGATCAAGAGGTGTGCACAGGTACAAAGTGTCAGTGTTGCATGTGATCATGATGTATACCTAAAATGTATCACTACACTCAGTTTTAAAACAGAACAAGGGAGAAAAGCCTTAATTCATAAAGGAAAGTTTAGTAGATAATTGGAAATGAATTTCGTTGCTATGGCAGCTGTGAGACAGGTGACAGTCAAGGGTCACCTGAGCATGCACTGTGCACATCATGTTTGCTAAGAGACTCAGGCCGAGAGCTGAGTTCGGAGCGAAGGCCGTGGACACAGCTTCTCGATCTCCCTCTTGGCATCTGGTTGTGGGCAGACATGACTCTGCTTAGCCTGCTTGCCTTCCAAGGAGCCTGATCGTATTCATGTGTTGAAAAAGCTGTAAGTTTATTTGGCACGACTCTCTCAGTCTTTTGTTTCCAAAAGGATTTCAGTGTAGATACTTACCTAGTCAATCAGTGTACTGTAGTTATTAATCATTGGACGTGTAGGTTTAGATCTCCACTTTGCTAGGGTTATCTCGCATTAAAATACCTGCTTGGAACAGACCCCCAGGAATAGAGCTGTCTTGGAGATAAGGAGCTCTTGATGTTCATTTCTCTCACTGGAACGTTTGTTCCTTTGCTCGCAGCTTGTTTTGTTCTCAGTGTTGAGTGGTGAAGTAAAGCCTGGGGAAAGCCCTGGTCCTGTTCCCTGGGCCCGGACAGGTGACCACTGAGGGCAGAAGCCTCTCCTCTCTCCCTCAGGACCTGGTGTGAGGCCACTTCAGTCAGAGAGGTGTTTGTTTAACATCTACTATGTGCAGACGCGTCAAAATGCTGGGAGCTGTGACTTGAATCGGCGCACTCTGCCCACAGCTAGGAAGGCAGGCCCGCATCTCTCCTTCTGGAGGAAGGAAGAGGCGGCCTGTCTCCCTGCTGTCCCCTTCACCCTCGGGGGCCCAGGGTGTGTGGGGGGAGCGGAAGGGGAAGGAGGAGAGGAGGAGGAGGAGACAGTATTTACACTTGCTGCTGATCACCTGCCTTTGCTTTCTGAGGAAGGTGTGAAGAGAGTCCTTTGTTTCCACCGAGCACAGCCACAGGGCAGTTCAGGAAAGGTCTGGACACATCCAGAAGGGAGACTGGAAACATCTGGTCTTTGCAGACTTAATTCTCTTTGAAGGAAGAGAGGGGCAGGAAGCAGTGAGGTCCCTTGACTCACCATCTTCGGTCACCTCCTGCCATCTAGTGGCCATTCCGAGAAGATCCTAACAGTATGTACAGTATCGAAAGCAGTTAGTAATCCTAGGAACCAGACTGAGAGGGACAGTCAGTTATATTTTGTTTTCTTCCTTTCTGCCCTGTTTTGTTGAGGTGAGGGGCTGCACTGAAGGTTCACCTCAGGGATTTTGCATCAAGCTACATACCTCAAACTTTAAAAACAATTAAAAAAATTTTTTGAGACTGGGTCTCATTGAATTTTTAAATACTATTTGATTTTTTTGGTCATATATGTATAAAGCTTATATATCTTCAGTTTTTAAATTAAACATTCTTGTCAAAAATATAACCGGGGAAACTTGGGATTTAGCTTAGAGGTTCCAGCATGTGGTTGCAAGTGCAAGGTCCTGATTTTGATCACCGCTAACCACATACCACAGTGCCGGGCGTGGTGGCTCACGCCTGTAATCCCAGCCCTCGGGAGGCAGAGGCAGGAGGATTGCTGTGAGTTTGAGGCTGGCCTGGGCTACATAGTGACTTCAGGGCCAGTCTGAACTACAAAGCGAGACCCTGTCTCAAAACAACCAAAACCAAACAAACAAACAAAAAAACAAACCAGGGGAATTTTTGAAAGAGGCCAGTTTCTGGCAGTTAGAGCAAAATAAGCATTAAATATGAATGTGAAAAAAAGTTCAAAACAAAAACATTTAAAGTGATTGCTTTTTAAATAACCTTACATAAAATGGAAAATAAACATAAAATCTATTTCACTTCCCCTGACCCCACAAATCATATAGTTTACATTTCTCAGGTTGTTTTCCTTCATCTGTCAGCATGCAGTTTTTATCTGCTGAGTGCACCGGTGCGTCCACAGAGTCCTCAAGCTCCTCGTACCCCTATTTGCATCAGGAATGGGAGTGAATCAACAGTTTTCCTCTTCTTGAAATGTGTTGCCTAAAGGGGAAAACCAATCTTGTAAAATGTATTTCCTTCAGGATCATGGTGATTCTCTGGGGCAGCCTGGGCAAACCCTGCCCCAGAAGAGTGTTCCAGTGGGAGGCATTGCGGCCACACAGCCCCCTTCTCTGCTGTGTCTCCCCTGACATCCCCAGGGTATCAGCCTGTCACAGCCGCACACTGTGAGGCTGGAGGAGCAGATGACACTTCTCACAGTTCTGGACACCAGAGCCGGCGTCAAGGGTGAGCAGGGTGGGCTTCTTCTGAGGCCTCTCCCTAGCCATGGGTACCTTGTTCTCTGCCCACATGTCATCTCTCTGGGTGTCTGTGTCCTGTTCTCTTTTAATGAGCACATAGGAACACTGGATTAGGGTCCACTCTCAGACTGACTTCACTCTCTCTTTTTTTTTTTTACTTTTTCTTTTTTTGAGACAGGGTCTTACTATGTACCCCAGGCTGGCCTTGAATTTGCAGTGATCCTCCTGCCTCAGTCTCTTGAATTCTGAGATTATAGGCCTGACCTCATTTTATCCTCAACTGCTCTTTAACCCCATCATAAATTCACAGCTGTGTTTTGAGGTGCCATAAGAATTTTGGGGTGGGGGAAATGTGTTAGACTGCAGTGCTGGGTGGGAGGGAAGCAAGTAACCTCTGCTCCAGAATTATATGGTTTCATGGTCACATTTAGAAAGCTGTGGTGTGATTTAAGGCATACAGTGTTGCTCAGTGAGCAAGCTGCTGTTCCTTCTTAAGTATGGATTTTGAATATCAGATTTCCTTAAAGCCAGGGCCCCTCACAAAGTCCAGGGGTTTTCTCTGTTGGGTCCAAATGTCACTTACGCACCTGCAGTGCACATGGCGGGCCGCGTTCCTTGTGCTGCCTCTGCTGGGTCTCAGCACGGCGATGACATGGTGCACAGGCTCAGGTGCCACTCCGGGAGGCTCAAGGGCTCTGCATCCCTGTATCCCTGCCGCCATTCTTCACCCTGTGTTGTTAGCGGGGACGACCTCAGCCTCAGGATAGCCTCAGTTTCCCAGTTTCTAAAGTGGGGGTCGTAGCACCAGTACTCGATCTGTGGAATCCTTTTGAGGACTGAATAAAATGTGAAAGGAAAATCCTCAGCGTAATGACCAGAAACTACAGGCAGCTCTGCAGGACTGTTCATTTTCGTTTGGGCCCTACTTGCCTCCAACACCTGCTGCCCTGGGGTCTCTAGAAGAGAGTTGTCCTTGCAGCAACTCTCTCCTAAAAGGCTAACTCTCTCTGTAAAGGAGCTTGTGGGGCCGAAGGCTTCGGTGACCTTCAGAGCTCCCTGTGTCCGTGCTTTCCTCCCCATGCGCCTGACCGGAGCCAGTTGTTGCCTTTCCATTTGCTCTTCACTTGTCTGCTCCGCTGTCATGGGTCTGTGACTGGAGCATCCTGCTGGGCTGGCTCCAACCTGTGGCTGCAGCGCCAGGTGCTGAGGGGCCTGGCACAGGCACCAAGTGGGATGTGTGCAGTGATTTGGGTTTGGCCTGGAGCCAGGGGCCAGAACCAGAGGCTTCCGGAAAACCGTGTCTTGCCTCTCGCACTTTGTCCTGTTTTTCTGGTGGTACTGGGGATTGACTCATGGCTTTTGCACTGAACTATATCCCCTTCCCCTTTCATTCACTTTTTATTTTTAAATAGCATCTCATTAAGTTGCCTACCACGAGTAAATTGTGATCCTCCCTCAGCTTCTCAGAGTTTTTGGGATTACAGGTAGGCACCATCATATTCTTCTTTCATATAGACAAATGTCAGCAACTGTTGAGTGTCAGCGAATCCCTATTAAACTCTCATTCATCTGTCTATCTGTGTCTCCGTCCCTTATAATAAACAGGCAGGTGTGAGCCAGGCTGTGCAGCTTTAGGCCTTGCTTGGAAAGAGCCCAGCAAAGAGAATCTCCCCCATTACCCCTAGGATGTAGAAGACAACAGCTGGGCATGTGAGCCGGGCTCCTTCTGCTGGGCTGCTCAGATGGCAGTGCCTGGAGGGACAGGTTCCCGCCATCTGTCAAGGGTCTGGCTCCTGCTCAGAGTTGTAGCTCGGTTTCTCACTGGTGACACTGGTGTGGGGCTCCGGGTCTCAGACACACGTGGCCAGGATGACTCCCTCTGCTTGTGGCCCTGCAGGAACAACTCGTGTGTGTGTGTTTTCTGTTACTGTAGTGGCCATGGTGTGGGCTGTGTCTCTGTCCACTCACTGCCACCTCTGCCGAGGCTGGTGTTGTGGAGGGCTTTCCCAGCTGGAGGCTGAGCTCTCGCCACCTGCCTCTGTCTCCACATTTCTTCCTCACCATTTCCCCAAAGCCAGGAGTGGAAGAACTTGCTGATCGATGTTTTTTTTTTAAACTTCATTTAGATGTGCCCTGTGGTCGATGGCCCTCAGCTCAGCGCTTTGAAGTTCATGGCCTGAGAATTTAAAATGTAAGGAGCTGCAAAAAATGGGTGGAAGATTCCTACCGGGGTACTGACCCACACTGCTCAGACCTGCTCACGTCAGACTCACCCATGTCCTGTGTCTCTCACTGGCAACCTCATCTATTCATGGCATCCTCAGCTATTTTATCTTTTTGAGTGGTTTTAGGCTTGTAGAAAATAGAACATAAAATATAATGTTCTCAGAGTCGCCTTGCTACAGTTTTCCTCTGATTTACATCTTGCATTGGTGTGGTGTGGGGTTTTTTTGTCACTAATGAGGCAATACTGGTGCGTTATTGTAAGCTGAGGCCCGGAGTTTGCATGTGAGTCCACACCTGTGTTGTGCATTTTGTGTTTTCTCAAACACTGTCTACCATGTACCTACCGTGGCAGTGCCAGGCAGGGGCCAGGCTCTGCCCTGATCATGCCCAGCACTTCCCCTGTGGTTTATCTCTACTCCCTCTTCCCACCGTGTTGTAGATGTTCTGTGTCCACCACAGTGGTGCGCACTGGTCTGCACTCAGCAGAGGTTGACTCTGTGGATGCTGATTGGTCAGTGACCATGGTCACCAGAGAGAGGAAACCCCAGGGGTGAAGGCTATCAATACCCTGTCCTGGTGCACTCAGCCCCGGGGCTAAAAACCACAGTCTCTGCAGACTGAGAATATTCTGAGTCAGCTGTCCATGAGCCAAAAGGCGGAACCTTAGCCTGAGCCTGTCCTCTGGAAGGAGCAAAGGGGAGGGCTGTGATTTGTGCTCGGCCCTGGGGGGAACTAAGATGTGTGGGCTGGGGGGCCCAGAGCTCAGGGGCAGCATTTCTGGAACAAGGGCTCCTGCAGGTTACAGCTCGTGTGTGTGTGTGTGTGTGTGTGTGTGTGTGTGTATGTGTGTGTGTAGGGGAGAGGAGGGAAGCATCCTGGTAGATGCAGGGCAGCAGAGTCTTTTCCAAAGCAGCAGTAATGGGGGCTGGAGATTTAGTGGTTCTGGTGCCTGCCTCACAAGCAGATACTGCCAAAAATAAACAGACAAACTAAATCCCAAAACAAAAACAAATAAACAAACAAATAACAAAAAAACCCACAAAGCAGCAGTGAGTTGGGTGCAATTAAATTGCATGAAAGGGGCCAGGAATTTAGCTCAGTGGTTCTGGCATCTGCCTTGCAAGTGCAAGGGCCTGGGTTCAATCGCTGGTAACCACATACAACAATGTTGGGTGTGGAGACTCATGTCCACCAGCAGTCAGTACCACATATCACAGTGTGGGGTGTGGTGGCTCATGGCTGTAATCCCAGCATTTGGGAGGCAGAGGCAGGAGGACTGCTGTGAGTTCAAGGCTGAGCTCAGGGCCAGCCTGAACTACAAAAGGGAGACTATGTCTAAAAAAAAAAAAAAAAAAAAAAAAAAAAAAAAGAAAAAAATATTGCTTGAAGGTTGGAGATGTAACTCAGCAGAACAGGGCTTGCTGGGGAAAGCACCGGCCACGAGGTTGATTCCCAGCATTTAAAAACAAAAAATGCATGATTTCTGTTGTTAGAGAGAATACCTTCTTGGGAAGCCTAAATGCGAAGAAAGTTCTCCCTGGTAGATGACAAGTCCCTGGAATCCTTTACGCTGAACTCATACCACCTTGCCTCCCCACGGGCCAGTGAGATGATGAGCCCAGGACAGGGAGAGGAAGTGAGAACCCCTCTGGTGCTTTCTGCAGACGGGTGACAGCTGCTGAGGCCTCTCCAGTTCCTGAGCAGGCTGAGGAAGTTGCTGTTGGGTGGTGCTGAGCAAGGAGCAAGGAAGTATGTGGTGAAAGTGGTCACCCCGGGCCCTCTCCTCTGTCCTCACTGGCTGTGATGCAGCCCCTGAGCCATGTCTGTTTTCTGGATCCCTGGGCCTGATGAGCCCCAGTTGGTGCTGTGTGTCCTGGGGCCACAGGGAGGGACAGGGGCGATCAAGCCCTCACTAGAGGGGCTGCACATTCATCCCTTTCATTCACAAGGACATTTCCACCTCATTTTATTCCCTTCTGTTCTTCCTGGAAGACCCGCTGGGCTCTGAGGGGCAGGAGGAGCAGGACTGGAGCAGGTGCTCCCAGGTGAGAGCGGTGCCTCAGGCACCCGCATCCAGCGGATGCTTCATCCTCAAGTGAAAAAGCAGACTCTTTACCTCCTGCTTCTTTTTCTGATCATTTACAGCTTATTTTTTAAACCATAAAAACCTAACAAAGAATAATTAAACAATGCTTTTCAAATAATTTTTTAAAACTTCTGGTATTATAACAGATTTAAGTTTAGCCTCATAGCAGCATAGAAGCCAACAGACAGAAGGACAAACAAGGTAAAATTTTCTTCTCTGTTATACACTAAGGCCTAAAGGAAGCCCAGAGGTGACATGGAGGTTCTACCGAGTCATCACCGTGCAGATTAATCCAGTTCTTGGCTTGGGCACTCCCAGGCCATGATGCTTGTCTTGATGGCTCAATATAGCTTCTAGAGCTCCAGTCATCAGATCCATAATCTAGGAGGCAAGATGGAAGAGGAGAGAGGGACCGAGACAGAGACAGACAGACAGACACAGAGAGAGAGCCTTAGTGAATCTCTTCAAAGTTTGTGAGCTGGGTGTGGTGGCACATGCCTGTAACCTCAGCACCCCAGAGGCTGAGGCAGGAGCTTTGCCATGAGTTTGAGGCCAGCCTGAACTACATAGTGAGTTCAAGGCCATCCTGACCTGCAAAGTAAGTGAGACCATATGTCCAAAACAACAATAGCAAAAGCAAAATTCAGACCATTTTTTTTTTATGTTTTTAAAAATTGATTTTATTGGCACATTTTATATACACATTGTGATCACAACCGATATTAAGAATTTGTATCAGTACGTGACATGACTTAATTCTCATTTTCCCATCCCCCTGCTACCCAAATCCCCCAAACCCTATATACATAAGCTTTTTTCATAAGCTTTCCTTTTTTTAATAATCAAATTTTTTCTTTCCCTTCTTACCCCTACCCTCCCTTTTCCATTTGAATGTTTCTATTTCAAATATCTTTCATACATTTTATAACTCAATTATACCTTCAGTTTCTCATACCGGAGAAAAGATATGGTATTTATATTTCTGTTTCCTATTAATTTCACTTATGAGTATGTCCTCAAGGTATGCCCATTTGAGTATAAAGGACTCAAATTTATCATTCTTTATGGCAGAGTAATACTCCATTTTATTAAATAACCACATCTCTTTATCCATTCTCCAGTTGGTGGGCATTTGGGCTGTTTCCAGGATTTAACAATCACAAACTGAGCTGCTATAAACAAGGGTGCACATATGTTGCTGTGATACAAATCTTGAATTCTTTCATGATTCATTAGGGTCAAATGGGACCTTGAGTCCGAGTTTTTTAAAGGAATCTTCACACTGATCTCCTCAGTGGCTGCACTAGTCTACATTTTCACTCGAGTCCATTTATTCTTTATTCTAGGATCACATTATAATCATCGTTATTATTAGAGGTTAAATTTTTTTATGAAATGGTGGTGATGGTAGTTGGTAGCATTAAAAACTTACCTGGCAAAGTAAAATATTAGTGACATCGTCTATCCAGCCTTCTTATTTTTTATTAAATCTTTCCTGTCAGTTCTGAGATCTGACAGTCAGGCCCACTCATTGTGGTCAGGCCTCTGCCTGGGAAGGTTCTTGGTGGTCCTGCTTGTCCTATGTTGCAGGTGGTCAAGTGAGGGGAAAACAGGCTGAGGAAAACAAAAGCCGAAGGGGAAACATCGCAGAATGACGGATCTCCATGTAGAGTGAAGAGAAGGCGCCCTTCCTTGCGGTCTTTTGTCAAGTCAACCAGTTCTGAACACAGAACTGGTCACGGTTGGGGTGTGTGTGTGTGTGTGTGTGTGTGTGTGTGTATGTGTGCGCACTCACACGTGTGTGGTTGCTGGAGTCTGGTGAGCTGGAGTCCTGGGAAATTCTGGAATTGCAGCCTGTGCCCACCCTCCCGTTATCGCAGTAAGATGGCTCTCAGACAATATGTGCAGCAAGAGGAAGGTTACTTATGTTATATATTTAGCCTAAAGCTATGATAACATCCTTTGGCAAGGCTGTTATCTGATGGTATTTGAAACTGGACCCACTTCCTATTTCCAGGCATTAACAAATGAGAGTCTTCGCGTTGTCTAGTGTTATTTCCTGACTTTAAGACAGATTTCTTTTCTCCGATTCATTCGTTTATTTTTCTTAAAGATCTCCTTCAGACAATTAAATTTCCCAGAATTGTTTAAGCCTTGTTATTGTTCTCAATGAGAATGTTTCCTATTTAGCTCCAGCCGTGGAGCTGGATGGAATTCTCTTGAATATCCATCTGTCTTCGCCATCCTCAGAGGATCTAAGGGACACTTGTGGGCTAAGTCAATGGCTGTGGAGAATCAGAATCTCAGTTTGCCACCATCATTCCAACAATCCTCTGGCCAGAGGAGGCCTGGGGCGGTGAGATCAGACACTGACACAGGAAGGTGGGCAGAGCATAACCATGTATTATACGTGACTGTCACAGCCCCTCTGCCCACAGTGGCTTCAGGGATTAAGACTGAGGGAGGGGGCGGAGAAGGGCATGGGAAACACTGCACCACGAATGAGTGACCAGTTACCTGCACCCAAGGCAGAATAGCTCTCGGGATCAATAATTGTCACTTTTGAACAGGTGTGTGGTGGATACCTGTAATGCCAGCTCTTTGGAAGGCTGAGGCAGGAACATCACAATTTTGAGTCCAGCTTGGGTCATTTGGTGATGTAGTGAGACTCTATTTTAAAATAAAAAATAAAAAAGGGGACATAGCTCAGTGTGAAGGCCTGGAGCTCAATTGCCAGGTTAGGGGGATAACCTGGATTGTAGTGGGAGAGAGAGCTTGTGTCATGTGTTCGCCACAGTAGGGAGCCAGTGAAAGAGCTGGTGAAAGCTCTGCTTTGGGGCCTCACGTGCTTCACTGGAAAATGAGGAAATGTCGTTTTAAAGGTGAGATTAATTTAATGAGCTTCCTTAGTGCAGAACCACATCCTGCACGTAGAGCACACTCAATGAATAAAAAATTAAAACTAAATTTTGTTTTGTTTGTGTTTTTTTTTTGTTGCTGCTGTTTGAGAGAGGGTCTCACATTATAGATCAGGCTGATCTTGAACTCACTGGGTAGCCCAGCCTCTGGGGTGCTGGCGTTACAGGCGTGTGCCACCGCGCCCGACTCCCGGGTGAACCTGAAGAGACTCACCAATCTGGAAAGAGGTTTGCACACTTCATTTCCTTGGGCTCCTGGCTTCTCACCGCAGATTTGCACCCTGGTGCTGGTGGCTGACTGTGTGAACACAATCGTGGGTGTGCATGTCTCCACATGGAGAGCGGCTGCCAGCTGGCTGGAGACGCAGAGGTCGTAGGCTGTGGCTCAAGCTGGCATCTGTGATGCTGCCTTTTCTGCCATCATGGAAGAGAGGAAGAGCTTTCTAACCCTTTACATAAAAGAGCATCAACAGAGCAACGGCCCCGTCCTTGCTGCTGTCCTGTCCATATCTCGCCAGCCTGAGCTGAAAGCAGAGAAGCCAGAGGTGTCACAGACAGCAGGAGTCCTGGTGCCAGGGCATTTGGAGGAGACGCGTTCAGGTGGCTCTTCAGCTCCCATGGTCCTCACCCCTGTGTCAGGGGTGGCTTCCTGGGGGAGCGGAGTCTGACCTATTTCCCCGCACCGCCCACCCTCTCGACCACCCTTGATGGCCTGACAGAGGAGCGGCTTCCTCAGGGCCCACCTGGACTTTGTTCCCGGGGATTTGGAACTGGCCACACGCAGGTCATGTTCTCCATGTGGCTACTTTAGAGACACGTGGACTTGGAAGCACCGGGAAGTCGAGCAAATCAGGGAGGGGAGGGCTGTCTACAGTTGGCTTTTGTCTTGGGAGTAGCTGGGCTGTGCTTCAGATCCCAGAGGTCTCCCCTTGGACTCTCACTGGCTTGTGTTTTATATTGAGGTTGAAGTATTAGCTTTGCTCAGCTGCAACTAAGAGTCCATTAATACAGCATTACTTGGGAGAGGGAAGTCTGCCGTAAAACTAAAGGGAGGTGAAAGTGGCCCTTAGAACAGAGGCCAGAGCTGGCCGGCTGTCAGCCAGGCTCCTCCCTGGAGCTTGTGCAGTTGCTGCTTCCTTTGCCTGAGGACCCTGTAAAGTGGCGGGTCACTGCTCTGGGTCACTGCTGTAGTGGCTGGGTGGGTTGAGCTGCCAACTCAGCGGGGCCATCCTGTGTCCCCTTGTGGGAGACAGGCCAGCAGAGATAAGGTCGTAGACACAGGAAGCAGCTCACTCACAGTCACTTGGGCTGATAGTGAGTTCATCCATCCTCTGTCCACCCCTGATTCCTGGGCTCAAGAACCTACTGGTGGGAGAAATGACACCCTGCGTGGGAAGGGGACACTGGCACAGACAGACCTTGTCCTGGGCATCCTGCCCTGGGCTAGTGAAAGGCCCACCGTGGTTTCCATAATTGAGAAGGCCATTCTACCTGTCAGCTTCTGGACACAGGGGCTGCACTGAGGTGAGGAGGCTCACTGGTCACATGCAGAGCTGTGCAGCACATTGAGAAGGACAAGGCATCCTGCAAGTTAGTGGGCACTGACGAGAGTGCTCAGGAGGGAAGATGAACACAAGTGTTTATCCAGGAGTGAGGGATGCCATTCCCTTGATGGAAGCAGCTCAGGGTGATGCAGCCCCCACCAGGAAGCTGGCTGGTCACGCTGGGGGATGTGCACATCCAGAGTTTGGTGCTGGTCTCTGCAGCTGGGAGCTGGGGTAAGGTTGGCCTTGGTGAGTGCCACTGGGACAATCTCCCTCTGCTGCCATGTGCCTGAGCCTGTCAGGCAGTGACAGAGCTCCTGGGAAGAGACCGGCTGCTGCCCATGCTCCCTGTGGATTATCCAAGATATCTGTGGAAGTCTCCCATGTCCTCCCTAGTATAGCAGGACAAAGCTGTCATTTTGACTTCACCTAGCCTGGGCTATATCTTGGCCCACTGTTGAGTCAACCAGTTGTGAATAATATCTATTCCCATCCCTGCCAGCTACCCAGCGAACCCAGAATCTCTGTTACATGGGACATAGATTTCTGTTCTTCTTCTGATCTATGCAGAGAAGCCTGTCCACACACCTCTCTTCAGATCTCCTTATCACCAGTTCTTTGGTCAGTTCAAGTCCCAGACCCTTGAGCCCGGCCTTGGGCACAGCCCATGAGTTGGTATGTACTGCACTTCCGGCCATTTCTTCTCCCACGCAGCCTAGCTGACAAGTGCTCTGCTTGGAGTTCTCCCTCTGGGAGGAGCTCTCATCACCAGTCACTCAGGATGGTGCCAGAGGGACTACATGTGCCTGCTTCCACGAGGAAGAGCCTGACTGTCATGCCTCTGCACGTGGGATCGTCTGTGAGCCAGGCCCACGTCTCCTTTTCCTCTGATAGACATGTGTGCAGGAGGTCACCGTGGTGGCCTAGCAGGGAAGTGGGCAGGACCCTAGGCATCTGGACTACTGGACTACTTCTTCATGTGGCTTGTGACTTTGGGCCTGGCTCAAGGCCTGAACTCTTTTTTTTTTTTTGAGACAGGCTCTTGCTTTGTAGTTCAGGCTGACCTTGAGCTCACTATGTAGCCCAGGCTAGCTTCAAACTCACAGGAATGCTCCTGCCTCTGCCTCCCTAGTGCTGGGACCACAGGTGTGAGCCACTGTGCCTGGCGTTGTGGTATGTAGTACCAGGGATTGAACTCGGGACCTTGTGCTTGCCAGGCAGATGCCAGAACCACTGAGCTAAATCCCTGGCCCAGGTCTGATCTCTAACACATTATTTGTGTTTGGTGTCTGAGCACTCTGTGCACACTCAGATTTATGGCTTGGTGGCTCAGAATCTAGGCGGTGATGAGCACCTCAGGTCTCATGGTCACTTGGTACCTCAAATGAACTCTTGAAATAAATGTAAACCGTCTCTTAAAGCACAGCACGGTTCCACCCCAGATCCAAAGATATGTGCTGTGACTCTCCCATGGGACCCTGGCAGAGGCTCCAAACAACCTCCCAGGGGCTGCTTTCTGCCTAGTGCAGCCTGCCTGGCAGCTAAGCCTGTAGCATAGGCTACTTTTTCATTGGCTCCGAAGTTTCGTTTGCTTGCTCGCTGGTGCTGGTTTTGGGACCCAGAGCCTCACAGGGGCAGGCTCAGGTGCTGCCCAGAGCAGCTTTTTTGGTCATTTGGCAAACAGGTTGGAGTAACTACTCAAGAGGGCAATGTGGTGTTTCTGTGTTTTACTTGTAAGAGGGCATACCTACGTTTACCCTTCACCTCGGAAGGCTGGTCCTAACATGCCCCACGTCACTGGGTCCCTAGGACGTGCACCATCTAGAAGGTACCAGTCTTTGTCAGATGTATTTCCCACCTTCTGACCTGTAAACGTCTCACCAGGAGGGCTCATTCACTGGGCCCATTCAGCACCGTGTCCTCAGTGTAAAGCATCAGTGTGGTCCTTGTGGGAGGAAAGGGCAGCTGGGCTCAGGGGCTTAGTAATAGTGGTCACTATCCTTACATCCTTCAAGTCCTTGATGATGGCCTTCCTCAGTCACTCTTGGAGTATGGGGCTGGCTTTATCCATTTTTCTAGGAGGAGACACCTGTGGTTGCTTTTACTTGGCCTTCCCTGCTACAGTATCCTCACTCCACAGGACGGGGGCCCCTGGGAGAATTTTGCCAGTTGTTGTCTGTTCCAATTCCAGAGCTGGAGAATTAACCACAGGATGGGTACAATGTCCCCTGGACCCACTGTGAGATGGACCCATGCTGAGCTTTGTTGATCACCTGACTCCCCATGACTCTCCCGACGAGTGGACCATGGAGAGTTTTGGAATTAGTGTCAGTTCGGAGCCAGTGTGGAGGAATTCTTGGGAAGTCTGATCCTTTCCATTTTCCTGATGCAGAGTCAGCCTGGTAAAAGGTGACATGCTGCTTTGGGGGAGGCTGGAAAAGCAACAGTATACAATGTTTTAGCAGTGTAATTTTAAGGTTATCAGTGCAGTACAGAGCTTCCTTGAAGAAACCACCCTCCTCTTCATTCTAGGTGTTATGGGTCTGTCAGCTGACCCAAGTCTGGGAATTTAGGAAAGGCCATGATTGTCTGATTTGATAACTCAGGTTAGAATCTTCTGCAGTTGATGTAGAACTTTCTATCTTTTCAGATCAAGTAAGAACAGGGTAGTCTGTCCATCTGTTTCAGCTTTATGAATGCCATGTTCAACCAGTCAACACTAAAGGCCTCTGCAAGTCGCACTACGGCAGGTATGGCTGCTTTGACTCTGCCATCTTTCGGGTGATCATTCCGGTCTAAGTTCTGATGATTCACAGTCACCCCTTGGCTCTCCCACACTGAACTTCAGTTACTCTGTCACCTGTGAGGGTCCCACTGTAATTTCTTACCTACTAAGAAGACCGACCACAGATGCTGGTCACAGATTTCTTTCTTGACATTGTGAAAGGTATGAAGGGGAGCAGGATGCACATAACAAACCCACTCCGACAGTTCTGCCTCTGGAAGCCTTTGGCTGTTCTAGTATAGCAGGACAAAGCTGTCATTTTGACTTCACCTAGCCTGGGCTCTATTTTGGCCCATGGTTGAGTCAACCAGTTGTGAATCATATCCGTTCCCATCTCTGCCAGCTACCCAGCGAACCCAGAGTCTCCGGGAGGGTCTGGATCTGTAAGTTCAGCCCAGTGCAACTGTGTGTTCCTTCCCTTTGGTAACCACCTCTTACTCGGCCCCAAACAGTTCCTGAGCACATCTGAGCCTTCTTCATTCATGCGGTCCTCATCTCTCCAAGGCCTCGTTCCTCCTAGTTTTATAAAGTTTTTAATGTAAAACTTAAACACTTTTATTAATATATGTTCACAGCATCTAATGATTACATCATGGGTAGTTGGTACATGGCCGTAACACATCTTAATTCTGTTTACACCACTTTTCCTTCTACACCTCCCTTTCCCTTTCTTCCATCTGTTGGTTCCCCTCTCAGTTGCAAAAGATATATCTCGTTTACTGCCTTTTATTTTGCTCTGTATTTATAGTATGGCTTTCTCGTATAGGAGAAACCATGTGACATTTAACTTTGTGTGTCTGATTTATTTCACTCAACATTGTAGTCTTGAGGTGCATCCATTTTCTTTCTCCTCGTTCTAACACGCCACTTCCACTCCTGCAGAGTTTTTGGGACTTCTTCACAACTCAGCCTGCTACCACCAGCTTCAGAATCGCTTTTGTGCCCAGCCTCTGGCTCCTGGCAGATTCTGGCTTTCAGGACTGCCTTCCCGCCCAGGTGAGGCAGCGGGCAGGAGCCCCTGTGTCACTCACTTGAGGGACCCAGAGGGAAAGTGGATGGAGCTGGCCCAGCTGCGGGAGGGAGCTCGGCCTCAACCACAGCTCCGGAGCCAGGATCCCCGGTCACTTCCTGAAGCGCGTCTGGGAGGCGCCTCGCACCCACCCAGACCCCCAGCCTCTCCTTCCCCGGGCGCCGCCCCCACTGTACTTCCCCTCACGGTTTTGCCCGGAAAAGAGTCACAGCCAAAAGCGAACTTTCGGAGGCCGCTAGTTCCCGCTCGGGCCAGCTCGCGCCTGCAGCGCGCGCGTGTGCAAGAGCCCGAGCCGGGGCGGAAACGCCAGCCTCGGCGGGAGAAGGAGCCGCCCGCCCGCGCCCCGGCGCCAGCCCCTCCCAGCGGCCCGCGGGCGGCAGGGGATGCCGGGCGGGGGTCCCCAGGGCGGCCCGGCCCGCGGCGGCAGCCACCGCGCAGGTAGGGCGGGGGGGAGGTCGGGGCGCCCCCGCGGAGGTGAGGGAGGCCGGGGCAGAACGCGGCTGGGGCAGCGCCACAGCCCGCGGGCTCCCGGGGAGGGCGGCGGGGCGAGAACCCGGCTCCCAGCCGCCGGCACCCGCCTCCCCGCCCACTTCCTACTCGGGCTGGCGCCGCCCGCGGCCGAGCGTGGCCCCGCCGGCGAGTGGTGACGCCGGGCGTGGGGGGTCACGCTGACCGATGACGGGACCCCGCCGTTCACTCCTAAAACAAGCGCCAGAGGATAGTTGTCCGAGGCGAGGGAGAGGCGGAGCCGGGCCCGGCTGGACCAGGCGCCGGGCGTCTCCGACACGTCCCACACCTGGTCGCCTCAGTTTCCTCCATCGTGAGAGCGCACTATCTGCTCTCCCGGGCCGCCTCAGCGGTGCTCTGTGCTAAACCACTTTGCAAGCTCATCTTCTTCGGATAACACCGGGTATAGTGCCGGAGACGACCTGCTGCACCTCAGTCCTAGATTCAGGCGTGCCTCGGTTTACCTGATTATAAAATGGAGCTGATTCTGGTACCTACAGGACAGTGTCGGCATGAGCTTACATAGTAGTGGTAATGGACATCCTGATACACACAGTAAGATCTCAGACCTTGGTTGCTATTTTTACTAAGCAAGACCTTAATAATTTGGAGTAATCTGAGAATATCAGCTTGATTAAAGGGTCACTATCAGAGCATTTAAAGAGAAATTTAGTGTCATTATACCCAGGCAGGTACACGAAGCCCTCTGAGTTTCAGTGGAGACTCACAGGGAGCACGAAGAGCCCTCAACAAGGACCTTGCTTTCCGTGCTGTGACTTTGAACCTCAGCCTTAAAATAATGTCTGCTTACAAAAAAGAATGCAAGAAAATAGGGGTCAAGGGTAAGGGCCGAATGTGCACTGAAGATTAGGTGAGGGGGAGCGCCCAGTGCGTGGGGAGCCGGAGTCAGTGTGCAAGCGCAGGACATAATGAGAATGTCCTCAGCGTACAGTGTGCCCGGGCATCTTCTGTGAATTCCTTTCATGAAATCTTCCCCAGCCTTTGTGGGACTGGTGTTGCAATCCCTGTTGCCCTAGACACAACTGACTTTGGGAGGCACTCTGTCTCTTCTCCCGGCCCATAAGGCTGTCAGTGTAGACATATGGCTGTCAGTGTAGACATATGGCTGTCAGTGTAGACATACGGTTGTCAGTGTAGACGGGGATTCGAACCTGGAAGGGGCACCCCTCACAGCAGCCCGAAGCGTGAGTTGGCTGACGTTGGCCGAGGTGCAGGGCAGACCTATGTGAGATTTTCTGTAACGTGATTGACTTATAAATAAAACTGAAAATGTGAGGGTGGGATTGTTAGGCCTGGCGGAAGAGGCTTGAAATAGCCTAAATTTTTTTGGTCCATATTTTATAGGTCCCATTCTAAACTGTTTTGCAAAAGTGAATAATGAAAATGTGAGCAGAAAAAAAGAGGTTATAGTTGGAAAGAGTGGATCGTGAGACCTTGTTGTACACCTCAGAGTGGAAGACAATGTTCTATCTTTACACTTGTGTGTGTGTGGACCCTTTGGATGGCACAGGAGCTGAAGCTGAGGTGGTGACTTTTGGAGTCATGGTCACTGGCCGGCGTGAGCCCTAGGACTCTGCTGCTGGGGCTTCTGTTTACCTGGTGTATGGGTGGGGAAGGGTTAACAATTCTTAGTTCATTTGCTTTCCAAATGAAATTTTTCTTATGGATTCTTGTTTTTCCAAAGACAATGCATGCTCATTACTAGAAGCACAGGAAATTACAACTGAGTGAGAACCAAGTATGGTCTCCCAAGTGCCATCAAATAGCTCACTGTCTCTGTTCTTTATTCCATTTCTGTGGCAAGCACATCAGTTGCATCTATTTCAGAGATGGGATGCAGGCCATTATTGTGTCTGTTGAATGACAAAGTGATGCTTGGTCATAGCTCAAACATGAAGACATTAATCTAGAAAAAGAAAACAATTTATTATGGTTATTAAACTTCCTTTCAAAAAGATCTTAAGATCTGGGGGCTAGGAAAGATGCTTAGTGGTAGAGCGCTTGTCTAGCACTTGGATGACCCTGGGTTCCATCTCTAGCACAAGCAAAAAAAAAAAAAAAATCTTAAATTTTTGATTGGAGACCATTAAAAATTTAAGGATACTTTAATTTTATTATAGCTTTCATTAGGTTTGCTGCTAGACCTGCAGAGCAAAGAAAGGGTACAATGGAGATCATTATAAAGGTAAAGATTAGCCAGAGCAAAGTTTCTGAGCCTAAGACTAGATAACATTTTAGATTAAAATTAGAATCATTTAGACAAGAATTAGAATCAGTCCTTCATAGTGATGAGAGTTGTCATAAGTTACAGGCTTTGTTGTCAGGTAACCCAAGCAGGTCCTGCTGCTCCCAGGGGAGCCCTTGGCAGCCACCCTGGAGTGGGGCTGATCCTCTCCGGCCACAGCTGGGGCTACCTGTGGGCAACCATTTTCCCATCACACCATTCACTAATGCAAGACTTGTAATCTTAGGGAATCTTAGATTTTTCTTGACTTTAATGACTGCTTTAAAATGCCTTGGTTGGGCTGGGGATTTAGCTCAGTGGTCTGGTGTCTGCCTTGCAAACACAAGGTCCCAAGTTTGATCCTCAGTAACCACATACCACAATGCTGGGTGTGATGACTCACGCCCATCAGCAATTAGTACCACATACCACAGTGCCAGATGTAGTGGCTCATGTCTATAATCCCAGCACTTGGGAGGTAGGGGCAGGAGGATCACTGTGAGTCTCCAAGGCTTGACTGGGTTACATAGTGAATTCAGGGCCAGCCTGAGCTACAAAAGTGAGACCCTGTCACACACACATACACAAAACCAAAAAAAACCCAAACAAACCAAAACACGTTGGTGGATGATTTCTGTACAACAATAATGCAATTTTTAATTTTTGACTTTATTTTTTATTAATATATATCTGTCATACATTTGATGACATTCATCATAGAGAATTTGTACCTGTACATAATCTTATTTCTTTTTTCCCATTCCCCTCCCTTCCCTTCAGCCCCTCCCCTCCATTTACAGAAGCTTTGTTTCCATTTTCCTTCTATTCTTTTCTTTTCCCTTCCTTCCCTTCCCCTTCTCGCACCCTTGTTCCCCTTCCCACTGCCAGTTGCCCCTTATTTACCTTTTGGGTTTCTCACACAAGATAAGCAATGCAGTATAACCTATGTATCTGATTTGTTTCACTTAAGATTATGGTCTTGGGCTAGAGATTTAGCTCAGTGATTCCAGCTCCTGTCTTGCAAGTGCAAGGACCTGGGTTCAATCTCCGGTAACCATGTACAATACTGGGCGTGGAGACTCACCCCAGCAGCAACCAGCACCACATACCACAGTGCCGGGCATGGTGGCTCATGCCTGTAATCCCAGCACTCGGGAGGCAGAGGCAGGAGGATTGCTGTGATGTGAGTTGGAGGCTGAGCTCAGGGCCAGTCTGAACTACCAAGTGGAGACCCTGTCTCAAAAAAAAAAGAAAAAAGAAAAAAGATTATGGTCTTGAGGTGTGTCTATTTTCCTGCAAATTACTGATGCTTACCTTTCTTTAAGGCAGAGTACTCCATTGTACAAGTTTTTTTTTTTTTTAAATACCAATACATTTTTGCTTTCGAAGTCAGAGTTTACCATCTGCTTCTCTGATCAAAAGCATTGCAGTCAGCTTCTGATTTGGGAAAGCTATGTCTAGCCAATGAGGGAAAGGTTCATATCTGGCCTCACAGGAGGTGTAGGCCCTTGTCACGTGCTCAGTTGCTCCTGTGACCATCTGTCCTGTGTGTCTCCTGTGTCTTTCTCGGTTTCCCTGCCCTTGACCCCTCTGAATGGTGGCTTCTAGTTGGTCTTCTTGCAATCATTGGCATCCTGTGTCCGACTGTGAGAAATAGAACCACAGAAGTTATAGGAGAACTGCAGAAATTGCAGGATATAAACTGGTCTATCCCTTCATGTTCTGGCAGATGAGGCCTTGATGCCTGCATCACACAGGTGCTGCTGTTGGGAACTATATTTGGAAAACTTGTTAAAAGTTATGCAACAGCCTATAGTGTGTGGCCTTTGCTCATCCCGAAATAAAAAAAGTAGATAAACTTGTCTTTGTTCTCTGTAGCACTTGTGGTTCTTTCCCCTTCATTGGCGCATAGGCTTTAACTCTCAGAGAAATGCAGGTGAAACAGTAAACCTCTGGAGGGAGGGATGACACCTGTGAGGAGGACGGTGAGTTGGTGAGTCGCAGTGCTGAGAGTGGTAGGGGAGTTTAGAGATGTCCTGCTAAAGCATGTGACTCATCCCTCCTAAGATGTGTTAGATGAACTGAGCTGGTCCTTTATTTAGCCATCCAACTTAGCAGTAAAATGATGGATAGCGTGTGAGGAGGTCCTGGGTTCGATCCCTAGCACTGAAAACAGAATAACTGGACTGAAAACTTAGACTGTTGGTTACTTTTGTTAAGTGTCAAATGGTTTTTAAGAACCCATTTATTCATTATTCATTCTTTTAAATTTAATGAATCTCCTGCTGGCCTAGCATTAATTATCATTAAAGACACTTGCTCATAAGGTCTTAATTTTTAACTTCATTTAGAGGAAAATCTTGCTAAAAATACTGGCTATGCTTTGATGGAATGGGCCATTCGGAGAGGTAGTGAGCTTTGTGTTACGGAAAGCATGCAAGCCAGGACTGGGCAACTTGGGCGAATGCTGAGGAGGGTCTGGCCTGCCCTGGGATGGAAGCTGTGGGAGACATGTGACACTTGGAGCCTTTGCAGCCCTGGGAGTCTGTAATTTTTGCATGGAGGCTGGGGCTCTGGCTGCTATGTAAAGTTCCTATCCTCTCTTGCTGGGCTTTCTCCTTTTGCTTCCTCCGCTCCCCAGGTTGCTCCATTTCCAGGTTCCTAGATGGCACCCCGCAGTCAGCCACCTGGATGCTGCACTGCTCTCCCCCTCTGGGGCTGGGCACAACGAGGCCTGATATTAAGCATCAACCTGATTATGTTCACGCAGGTGACAAGTCTCCCAAGAATAGAAACACGCATTTGACAGGTGACCCTGCAGGGAGACTTATTTACTTGTAGAGACTGAAAAGTGGAATGTGTAAAGCGTAACAGGTGAACTGGCTCGCAGTTGTGGAACTTGAGGCGAAGCGCTGTCCTGTGACACGCACACCAGCCTGACTTTTTTGTTCACGTTTGGTGTTTCCTGATTTGTGAATGGATTGGTAAGAGGTCTTGGTGTAATTGTTGGTCTTACTTTTAACTCAGGAGGATGTATGTGCTTTGTCTTTGTAAATGAAAGCATTTTAGATGCTGATCGGACAAGGAGGGTTATTTTACAGCGATTAAATAAAAATGTAAATTTAGAGATGCTAGGAGTCTCATGTTTCTCATATTGGAAGTCTAAAAGCTGTTTTGAAGTCTAAAAGCTGTTTTGTGACCACAAGTCTTCTGTTGAAAAAGTTTACACATTTCAGTACTATTTTCCTGTTGTGCTTTATATGGAAGCCACCGGTCAGACAAAGCGAAAAGTGAGGCTGGTGTCCATGGGGATGGATAATTCCCATTCAATTTACATAGTGGATTCTGGGTTACAAATCACCTTGACTCTAAGCCCTTTGTTTTGTTATGTCTTGTTATAGAATCCTCTCCAAGAAGCATTGATGTATTTATTGATTCCTTCTGTGGCATTCCTTTCTCCACTCAAGGATATTTATTTAGCTCTACTGCTGATGTGCCCCGCATTGTGTGCTGAGGTACCTGCCAATATTAGTAGCTCACCTTCAAGGACCACCTAGTCTAGGAGGAAGATTCCAGGAAGCACAGTGAGGTGGGTATTAGTGGTTCTCAAAAAATAGTAGGAAAGTGACAGGCTCAGAACAGGATGCAGAGCAGGAAAGAGGGAAGAGGAGAAGCAGCAAGGCTGACTCATGTACTCTTTTAACTCCCCCCCCCCCCGCCTGGAACCCCAAGCTCCCCCTGTCCTCTGCAGTGGTCCGAGCTGACTGGCCCTGCTCCGTAGTCTTGGCCGCCAGTACAGAGGATGTGGGTGTCTCAGGAGTTGAGCACCATGAGCGTCTTCTTAGCCACAGTGTGTGCCTGGATGTGTCAGGCCAGCTGCCCCTGGACTCTGTGGTCCGTGGCCACTGCCTGGGCTTGGATCTTGCATCAGCTGCCGAGTGGCATGGATTACTTGTGCTAGATTCTTCCCTTGGAGCTGCCTCTTAGGTGAACCCTCAGACGGCACGATTTGTGGCTGAGAGTAAATAATGCCCTTTGCTGTGCTCTACCTTGCTGCGGGGCTGTGGTTGGCAGCAAGGTACGAGGGCAGTGAAGGTGGCATAGCAGTGTGCCTGATTTGGCCCTGCAAGACGAGTTCGAGATCTAGATCCAGATCTTTGTGTTTTTATGGGTAATTTAATTTTCACTCAAGCTTTATGAAGTTTCATCCATGTGAAATGTAGGCTCTGTAAAATCCTGTTAGGAGAGGTTTGGATTTTGGTTTCCCACCCCTCTGGCAGCTGACTTCCCCTGTCAGGAAACCCACAAGCCTTGCTGGTGCAGTATCGCACCCGAAGAGGGCGTCGAGCTCCACAGCTTGTCTGCTGCCACCTTGCTCTTCCCACCTCTCAGGTGTTTGGGATCAGGGATGAACTCGTCACAGTTCAGACTGATTTTGTAAGAGCATCGCTAAAGGTCCCTGGTCCGTTAGTGGTTCCCTGGACGTTTTTTGGAGCTGTTGCTTCTCAGCTGTTTCCACTTATGTGTCTCTGGGGAACTGGCAGCCCATTTGGCCTGTCCCGTGGGTTCCCTTGGCATTGTTTGCCACAGCTGAGGAAGTCAAAGCCTCTCAGTGTGGGGATAATGCCGGCGTGTTCCCTGGAGCCCTTAGAGGCGAGTCAATAAGCCTCTTGTTTCCGCAGCAGAAGCCCCCAGGAAATGCTGGCTTTAGATCCAGCTTTTGGTCTCACTGTTCTTTAGATCTGACTGTTTAGGGCTCCTTCGCCTGGGGCAGCAAATAGTGCCAAGAAATAAAGAAATGGACAAGCATTGTTTGCAGCAGTTGGGGCTGATCAGAGGGTGCGCTGCAGTGCCCCTTCACCAGTTGGGAGGATGGCGATAAAGGGCTCCCTCGTGCTTTTGGGAAACTGCCTGGGCACAGGGTGTGGTTTCAAGTGCTCATCGGGCTCACACCTCAGCTGTCACCGAGGAGCCATTAGCAGGCTTCACATCTCTACCAGCTCTTCAGCCACCCACTAGCCGTTGGCGCGGGAAGGGGTCATGTAGTTCTCGTGGTCTGAATGTGGTACGACAGCGTGCTTACTTCGCGGTTAGGCCTTAAGAAACAGTGGCCCCGTAAGGTGGTTGCAGCCTAGAGTGGCACAGGAGGAGCACCGTCGGAGTGACGGGTGTGGTGCTGAGTTTGAAGTTCATGTCTCAGAGTGCAGCCTCTCCGGATTTACCTGGCCCAAGGACACCCTTTTGTATCTCTTCAGGACAGCAGCCTAGTCATCTGGGGAAGGATGTGCTTTGTGCTGCCGACAGCCTCCAGGAGGGGGCGCTTGGCTGCTTGTCCTGACACAGCGTGGGTCACTTCCCTTTCGCTACTGTGATCTGACTGTCATCCTCAGAAGAGTATATGGTTTTTGTGACCCTCTGGTGCCTTGAACTTGTCCGAAGGCTAAATAGAAAAGCTCCTTAAAAAAGAAATAAAACAACTCCAGGCTCATGGTTTTTCTGGAGACTCCTTTAAAAATTCCTTTAAAAATAGGTTCTGTTCTTTAAAACGTATAGATATCTATATCTATATCTATATCTATATATAGATATAGATATATTTTAAGTTTTTTGAGACAGGGTCTCGCTTTGTGGTTCAGGCTGGTCCTGAGCTCAGCCTCCAACTCACATCACAGCAATCCTCCTGCCTCTGCCTCCCGAGTGCTGGGATTACAGGCGTGAGCCACCACTGTGGTATGTGGTACTGGTTGCTGCTGGGTGTGAGTCTCCACACCCAGTATGGTATGTGGTTACCGGGAATCGAAATTTCGCTTGCAAGACAGGCGCTGGAACCACTGAGCTAACTCCCTGGCCCCCTTTAAAACATATTTTTGACAGATAGTAATTGGATATCTTTAAGAAGTATGATGGGATACTTTGAGAGGGCGCCGAATCCTTACCATTAGACTACCAGGGAGCAGCAATGTGAGGCTTTGATACTTATATTCACTATGGAATGATCAACCCAAGCTAAGTAACATATCTATCATTTCACATACTTTTTTTGTGGTGTGAAATTCTCTTAGCAATTTTGGAATATGTGTTATATTATTATTAGCTACGAACACATACTGTGCAGTAGATTTCAGAAACTTACTCCTCTGTTTGCCTAAAAGTGTTCTCTGACCAGCTCCTTGTGCCCCCAGCTGACCCAGTGCCTAGTTCCCACTACTTTTCTCTCTCCATCCGTGTTTAATTCTTCTGGCTTCCACATATAAGTGAGATCCTGTAGCATTTGTCTGTGTCTGGCCTAGTTAATTCTGTTTTGCTTTCTTTTGTCAAGTTCTTTCTCCCAACTGTTAAAGACATTATTATCAAACTTGATTTACTGTGTTGCTTTTTCTCCCAGCCCTTGTTTCCCTGCTGTGATAGTGGCTACCCTGAGGCCCCAGTGCTCGATGGGAAAACAAGACTCACAGTCAATTTTTGCCACAGAGCCACCATGTGGGGCCTTTTCCACTCAAAAGTTTTTTAAATCTAATATTTGTGATTTAGAAGTAGTCAGTTTTTCTAGGAGCTAGGGATATAGCTCCGTGGTAGAGTATTTCCTTAGCATGCGTGAGGCCTTGGATTTAATTGGCAGTACTTCAAAGAAAGAAAGAAAGGAAGGAAGAAGGAAAGAGAGAGAGAGAGAGAAAGTAATATAAATAACTTTTCTAAACCTTTAGCCACACACATTTCTGGACTCAGATTTATACTTGCAAACCAATAGATTCTCGACTAAGCATTACTCTTTCTCTCCTATTATTTTAATATGGTGTTTACTATTTTTAAAAATTCTATTACCGCTTTTCTACTTCCTGTTTTTTCCAACTGAGCTTGGTAGGTCCCAGGTCTATGTTTCTAGGTACCAAAGGGAGCACTTTATCAAATAATTCGCCACTGTTGTCCTACATCTTTCCAAAGCATCAGACATGGGTGTCTTCTCTGTCTGCTGCCCTGTACATACACACATGCCCTGTTTTAGGTAGTACCCACTGCAAGGCACCACCAACTGTCTCAGTTAATAGCCACTATTGAAATACAAGAACCCAAATCATCAAAGACTTATCACTTTCAAAGTTTACTTCTTGGTAATATAAGCTACATCTGAAGACAAGGTTAGTGGTGATGGGATAGAGGGTCCACTCTAGTCACTCGGGAGTTCAGGTTGACCAGGGAATTGGAACAAGGCCTAGAGAGTCTCCAGAGCATCCATCCACATGCAACCTGTAAATAGAAAAGAGAATGGGTAACTGTGTGTATGACATTTTGTAGGACAGGCCTGGAAATGGCAACATCACTTCTGTTCACAACTTCATTGACCAAGAGCTAGGCCTGATTATAGCACCACCAGTGACTGCAAGGGAATCTGGGAAATGTAGTCTTATTGTCTGTCTAGGAGCAAGGGGCCTGGCTGATAGACAGCTGCCAATCTTTGCTTGGTGTCCATGGAGCAAGGACTCTTTTAAGGGCCTTTAATTCCATGAAGTAGGAAGTTCCATGATCTTCATCTTGTGAAATTAGACCCGTGGAGGTAGGCAGCTGACTCGAGCTCACATAGCCAGTCGAGGTGGAGATGTTATTTGAAGCCTAGTTACCCTGTCTCCCAGTGCCTTCTTTATTTGCAATCCAGACTGCAAACTTAGAACACATGAAAACCTAAATGTAAAATCTAAAGTGTAGCAAGGTGATACAGATTTCAAGATTAAAAGTGAGAACTAAGTATAATAAATCAAAAAATAAAATAAGGAAAAGTAACTATAACTCAGAAGCAAACTTAAGAGTGACACACGGATTATTCATTGTGGTAAAATGTGGTAATTACAATATAGTAAATGAAAATTAAAGTAGAATTTAGGGAGAAAATGAAATGTTTAAAAGGTACATGTAAACTGGGAAAAAAAGCATAGCGATGAAATGAAGAAGTGGTAAAGTATTGCACAGGAATAAAAACAAGTAAAAGGGAAAGTGAAACAAATGATCAGATGACTGGGAAGGGCAGTGTAAACTGAGGGCTATATTTGGGAAGACTAAGGTTCAACACAATGAAAAGAGAAATTTCTTCTACTCCAAATGAAAAAAGTGAAAAGTGACAAAAAACTACCCCAGAATGTTAAATAAAACTAAAGTATTCAAAAGTTACACTTTAGCAGACAGAGCAAATTGACAAAAACAAAAAGAGTAGGGACATAAATCCTGTTCCTAGGGTGCAGGCCTGGGAATTTGTCCTGTGGGTGGGACCCTGGGGACCTCCTCAGGGCTGAGAACCTGGGGGTGGGACCTCGGCTCCTGGCTCCTCTGCACTGCTGGAGTGGACTAAGGCTGGCAGGAAGGGCAGGCCCTGGCTCCCCACGGGACTCTGCAAAACTAAACAAAAGGCATCAACCACCGGGAGCTGGCTGAAGTAGTTTTAGCAGTCAGAGGTGTGTGCGGCTGTGTGAATGCCCGGATGAGGCAGAAGCTACATTCAAAACAATGGTTCTTACAGGATTTAAAAGGAAGGTACATAAAAGTTATTATATATAAATCTATGCTGATGGGTATGCAGTGAGTAAGGCATAATCTGTGACAGCAGTAGCATAAATGGGAAGTTGGAGCTATATTCATGCAAAGTGTGTGGTTACAAAGCTACTATCACTTCATATAAAATATAGCTTTAGGGCATTAAATGAAATTCAAACACGTTCATGCAGACACATGCACACGCACACATCTGCACAATATGCACAAAAGGAAATGAGAAGAATGAGTGTGTCACGGTAAAAAATCAGCTAAGTACAAAGGAAAACAGTAATGGAAGACATGAGCGACAGATCAACTGCAGATATAACAGAAAGCATAGCAAATAGAAAGAGCAATTCCTTCTGCCTCCATCATTATTTTAAATGTGAAGGGCTCACATTCCCCAGTCAAAGGACGCCTTGTTAGAAGGGAACCCAGTCCCACCAAATGCCATCCACAACAGACTTCCTTTAGATGTGGAGATGTATGTATGGCGAAGGTGAAAGGTGGGCGAAAGATACTCCATGTAAATAGTAAGAGACATCTATGTGAATATCAGCTAGAATAGAGTTTAAGTTTGTTAGAAGAAATGAGGGCTTTTTTTTTTTTCTGAGACCAGGTCTTGCTTTGTAGTTCAGGCTGGCCCTGAGTTCAGCCTTGAACTCACAGCAGTCTTCCTGTCTCTGCCTCTCAAATGCTGGGATTACAGGCGTGAGCCACCCCGCCCAGCACTGTGCTATGTGGTTCTGACTGCTGGTGGGGGTGAGTTTCTATGCCCGGCATTGTTGTATGTGGATACCAGGGATTTAACCCCGGCCCTTGCACTTGCAAGACAGGCGCTGGACCCACTGAGCTAAAACCCTGACCATGAGGACATTATTTTATTAATTAGGGCCTCAACTTTTTGATGAGAAAGGACAGTCACAAAGATATATGTGCCATGCAACAGATCTGTCAGTGTATGAAGCAAACAGTGACAGAAACACAGAGAAGCCGGTGCGCTGCAGCAAGGTGGCCGAGCAAGGTATGGGGGCCGGTCCAGCTGCCTTTCCTATTCCTGCCTCACTCATGTTGCTGCTGGCACTTAAACCCCCCAGTCTCACGTGAATTACACCCTACAGCGGGGCAGTGAGCACCGCTGAATCCCTGCCTGAGTTGGATCCTCTTGTGCTCCTGCCGGGAAGGCTAAGGACCTACATCGCTTACACTCGACCTATCACCCGTATTGTCTGTACCTTTCATTCGACACATCAATGCAGTTCTCTACTGGACAGGTGTATTTATATTTCATGTATTTCCTTGGTCTTCACAGCCACATCTGCACTTCCATGAGGCTTGATGCCCCTGGCATTCAGCGCTGTAACGTGAGTGTGGAAGCTCATTTTTTCTGTTAAATCAGTAGCTGTCTTCCTACATTAGGCCCATATAATGATCTTGGTCCTAAAGGTTAGCCAGTAAAGGCGTTACAGATACTAATTTGGATAGACATGGTCAAGCTACTTCATTTTTTTTGTTTGTTTGTTTTTTGTTTTTTGAGACAGGGTCTTGCTTTGTAGTTCAGGCTTGTCCTGACCTTACTATGTAGCCCAGGACTGTCTCAAACTTACAGCAATCCTCCTGCCTCTGCCTCCTGAATGCTGGGATTACAGGTGTGAGTCACCACACCTGGTATTGTTGTATGTGGTTACTGGGGATTGAACTCGGGACTTTGTGCTTGCAAGACAGTCGTTGGAACCACTGTGCTAAATCCCTGGCCAAAGGGTACTATTCTTATCCCCATTTTTCAGATGAAGAAACTGATACCCAGAGGTAGTAACTTATCAAAGCTGCCCCTTTCATAAATGGGAGACTTAGGTGTGAACCTAGATCTCCCTGACTCCATTGCTTATTATTTTAAAAACCCATAAATACTTGCTTTTTAGTCCTCTCACTTCATCGTGCCTGTGGCCAGAGTTTAAACCTTCTTCCTTCTATCCTTGTCTACTGAGAGTTGTATGGGGAGGGTCCCACAGAGTCAACATCCTCGTGCCCAGGAACCAAGGATGTGTCACACTGAATGCCAGATGGGAACCTGCAGATATGATTGAGTCATGTGAGGATCTTGCGATGCAGAGACTATCTGGGATTCTCGGGCTGACATCGTATAACCCCAGGGTGCGTGTAAGGGAAAGAGGGAAGCAGGAGTCAAAGGCAGAGAGTGATTTGAAGGTGCTAAGCTCTTATTTTGGTTTGAAGATGGAGGAGAGGCAAAGGGATTCAAGCAGCTTTTAGAGGCTGCCAGAGCTGACAGGAATTCTCCCCCGGAACCTCAGGGAGGGAGAATTGTGTTCCGCTTGGCGGGACCCCTGTGGTCTCTGACATCCAGCTTCAGTGATGCTCTCACCCCCTGAATTCACGGTGATTTGTTATGGCAGCAGTAGGACACCAATGTCACAGTTTAGGCCTGAAGTGTACTCAGCCGTGTATTCATCCATGCGTGAGTCCATGACGACATGTGCTCTTAGGAGGGGGCTGGATCACTGATGATGCGACTGGAAGGTGCGTTCTTTCTCCCTCCCTTCCTGTCCGTCCTCTTCTCCTTCTTTCCTTCCTGGCCACTGCTGGGTGAGCAGCTGTCCTCCGCTGGTCCCCTCTCCCGTGCTGTCTTTGCTTTGGAACCAGCGGCTTTGGATTGAGCCCCCTGGAAATTGAGCTAAAATGCACTTCTCTTCCTTTAAGTTGTGGGTGTTATGTATTTTGTCCCAGCAACCGAGAGTTGTTAATACAACCAGTGCAGCACTTTTCCTGTTTCTCTGACCCTCTGAATGATTTGGGAACCGTTTCTCTAACACCCCCTTTCTTCCTTCACATCCTTCTCTCCTTGAGCAACCCTTCCTGGTTGCATCCCAGGCATACTCTGCCAGTGACCCTGTCCAAAACCCCCAATCTGCCAGGCCAGGCGTTATCATCAGCTTCTGGGCTTCGTGGTTCCCAGAGAGGAAAGGGGTCATCCATAACCACTGCAGGCCGGAACATGCTGAATGTTTGGTGCCCAAATCACAGGTCCCACTCATTCAGGTGAAGCCTGGTGTAACCTACACTACTGAGCTTTCACATCTATGAGGGCAAAAGATATTTTGTGTTATTCTTCTGTCTGGTAGAATGTTTGCCTTCCTGTGTCATGTAGCTCATGTCTTGAAGAGGAAGAAAAATGCACTCAATTCATCTCTCCCAGGAAAGTTTTAAAGACCAGGCTAATAAGGAGTGACAGATGGAATTTGGAGAGAAAGATGGCAAGTTCTGTAGCTAATCTGATTAAAGAGCCACAGAAAGTTTTCACTGGTGCATAAATAAAAAATGACAAACAGTGTCAGCCATGAGGTCCTCAGCAAATATCTGGACTCGTGATTTTATTTAGCGTTTTGTGGAAATGTTATCTGCTGCAAACATAGCTGGGAGAAGAGAGAGACACGGTGGTACCTGCCCGTCTTCTGTTTTCTGTGCCCTCCTGCGCCTGCGTTAGAGTCCTCTTTTGTGTCTTTAGTTATGCTGTCGTGGCAGCCTTGGTGTCCAGAATCAATTCAAAACATTTACTTTTCATGGTTATTTTGACTATGGGCAGGGGCTAGAGTTGTACAGTGCCAGGTCTGGTGAACAAGTGGTTGGAGACATACTGGAATGTTCTTACGAGCCTGCCTTTCCATTGGACTGCACTCAGCTTTCACCATATTTTTGATTACTGCTGTAAATATACAAAGGAGGTCTTCCAGAACTGCTTCATAAAGTGTCAAAAATCATGGGAGAAGTTTGTTTGAAACAAGAGGGAATACTTTGATGGGGGTTAATGGCAATGCGTCTTATTGTAATAAATGTTACTTATTATATATTCACTGTATATTTTGATCACACTACATAGCTCTCACCTCTTAAGTTCAACACGGTCATGCCCTGAACCTTCGGGCTTCCTTTAATGTTGATGTATTTCCAGGCCAATATTGCATCCACTGTATCTAAAATACACAATCTGAAAGCAGCCAGGCGCTGACCTGTGTCAACGTGTCACCCTGTGCAGCCTGGCCACAGACAGGCCTGACAGCCTGAGGAGATCCTCACGACCAGCATGTCCAGGGCCCCTGCGGAGATCATTCCTGCTAACTTGCAGGGATCCCAAAGGATGTTGAGGCCTCGTTCTCACTTTGGATAAATCTAGGGCGGTGTAAAGGGTGCCAAAGGAAGCAGGAAGAAAATTTGAGTTTGCCAACCTGAGCTACATTTTGACCCCTTTGGGTTTGACCTCTTTTTAAATTACAGAATCAGGGCCAAATCCTTCCTTTCCTTCTGTGACTTTTCCTCAATCCTTTCTCAGAAAATGCTTCAAGGAACAGATTCTGCTCCTGAGATATGTTGTCGTGGTCACACACAGGATGACTCCTGTTCTAATGGCTCTTGGGCCTGCTTCATCTTCGTGAAGATCAAATCGCTTTCAGTAAATCCAACGCAGGTTTCTTACTGATCAGAGGCTAACATTTTAATTTAAAAGGCTCTTTCTTTTAAAAATTAGAAATTCAAGTTGTAAGGTAGTGAAGCAGCCCAGGGTCTGAGCCCGCTGGTGTTGCAAGGGGCCTTAGCTGTTCTTGGTTGTGAACAGTGCTTCTGCTGAATTCTTCCAGGCATAAGGAATCACTATTTTGAATAGATTATATATAACAGTACAAAGAAAAGTGTTTTGTAAACAGAATACTAAAAATACATTAAGAACTATTAATATTCATCAGGATGTAGATTTCTGTTGTTACCACCTTTATCTTTTAAAATAACTTCATTGAAGTATAATTGACATGCAGACACTCCAGGTGTGGTAGTACATGCTTGTAATCCTAGAATTTGGGAGGCAGAGTCAGGATGATTGCTATGAGTTTGAGCCACCCTATAGTGAGTTCAAGGCCAGCCTGACCTACATAGCAAGACCCAGTCCACCCCAAATTGACCTATAAAAAAAGCCAACATATATGTAGGTATTGAATTTGGGGATAATGATATACCTATGAAATAAAACTACCAACCCAGGGAAATCATCACTTATGTCCACTTTTTTATTGTAAATAACATTATAAAGGACCCAGAAGAAGTGATGGCCAGAGTGAGGAACGGGTGAGGGCGGAGCTCCCACGTCCTCTCGGTCACCACCATGGTCACCCTCAGGGAGCCTCTGGTGGGCGGCTTCCAGGAGCTCCCGGGACGCTGTCCTGTGAGTTTACAGTGACCTCGCCATGCAGGATGAATGCAGCATTGCCAGTGTGTGCAGATGTGACCGGACAGAAGGGTCTGATGGAAAGCCGGTGGAGCCTGAGGGACCGGGCACGGCCGTCGGTCTGGACTCTTCCCGGCTCCTCCGGCCAGCTTTCCCTCCCCCTGGCGAGAGCGTGAGAGGCTCTTCAAGTGGACTCTTCTGAGTCACTACCAGACCGGGTTCAGAGCATTTCCTGAGGGTCAGCTCCAAGGCAGCAAGGTGATAAAGGTTAACCTATTTTTAGTTCCAGTGTCTGGCTTGAGGAGAAAGGGAAGCAGGGGAAAGGAGGGCAGAGAGAGACTTTTGTAATTTGAGACATAAAAGAACCTGACATTGTAACAAAAGTTGACCCTTCACTTTACTGCTCTGAAAACATTTCAAAGCCACCTTAGAAACCAAGGACAGGCAAGGGGCTCCGGGAAGGTAGAGGACCCACAAGCATTTGTCTTTGGACTCTTTCATTGGCTTCTGGGGCCCTTTTTTCTGTCAGGAACTTGTCACAGCCCAGTTGGCTCTCTGGGCTGCCTCTGGATTAAACCAGGCACCCCTGCCTATGTGTCCATGTTCTATTGGACTTGGGTAATTTTGGCTTTTGTTTTTGTCCATTTGTTTATTTGTGCTTGGGGGCCGTAACCCTGGGATGAGCAGCTGGTCGGTTAGGAGGAGTCTAAGTTCAGCCTCGAGTTGTAAGAGGATGTGTGGCTATGATGGTAGTAGCATGAGTGATGTGCATATATTAGTGCATAGGTGTGAGTATGTATTTGTAAACACTGAGGAAGAGACTTTCCCAAAGTCAGACAGATGCCATCTCCTTGCATGCCCTGAAGTGAAGAGGGACAGCTATCTCGGCTTTTGTCTGTGTGCCCTTGGCTTTCCTTGTGCTCTGTCACCCGCCCCTTGTCCTTGAGACTGTTTTTAAGGGAATATCTTTAGTAGAGTTTTAACTCTTTTTAGTGAGGGTTAGTCAGAAGACCTATGGAAGTCCTTTCTTTGTTCTTTCCCCACGCACAGCCTCCTGCTCCTATGGGGTCTGGTTCCTTGTGACTGGTTTCCTGGAGGCCCCGTGGTCTGTAGCTTTGTGTGTGCAGTGTGTATGCCATATTCCCTCCTGGGATTTTTCTTTGGCTTCTCTTTTGCGCTTCATCACTTTTTCAGGTTGAGATCCTGTGCCACTGATTTTGTTTTCAGCTGCACCTGTACCCCTGCCTGCTTCTGGATGGAGCTGAGCAAGGTGCCTGCCGGACAGGTACTGCCGGCCTGAAGAGTCTTCTAGTTGTCACATTTTAGAAAGATAGTGACGTTTACTGCCTGTTTCTCAGCATCTCATATTTGAACACGTTGTTCTCCCAAGAGGTGTACAAAGCAAAACTCTCCCTTCTGCCTCAAGAATGAGAGCAGAAAACTCGCTTCGGTGTCTGCTACAAATTCCACCTGAATTTTAGAGTGTCTGTCGGACATTCTTCATGTTTCCTCAGCCACTTGAGCCCTCAGTTCTCCTTGTCTATGCAAGTGGGTTAGTAGGAAGGAAGAGGATGTGAGATATTATTTACAAAGTGCTTAAGTGCTGTGTGACTCAAAGCAGGTACTTCTGAAATAACCGTGTGGTCGTGCACCACCAAGAAGCTTTCCTCAACCATTTCTCATTCACTTTCCCGACTGTGGTGAGCTCTGAGGAAGAGCTGTCAACCTGCCTTTCTCCCAGCCTCTTGAAACTAGAATACCTGCCAAACGTTAGCCTTTGGTGGCTCCGTGGCTTCTCAAAGCCAGCTGAGGGTATTTCTGTGCGCAGGCGTGGGTGGTGCCTGTACTTGGTC
>PVIR01000660.1:0-159773 GCA_004026965.1 Petromus typicus | reverse complement strand
GGAGCAAGAGAAACTTAAATTACTTACTTGCAAAACGCAAAGTGCCAATTGTCCGTTCACTTTGGAATACAGTTTGTCAGTCTTGTACAAAGCCACATACACTTATACCACACAATTCAACAACTGTCTTCCTTAGTAGTTGATATCTCACGCACTCACAAGAATCTTCCCACAATGCTTAAAGAAACTATCACAATTGTCAAAAGCTGAAAGCAATTAAAATGCTCTAGAGTTTGTGAGCAGATAAAAATATGTTAGTATATCCAGCCAGGCAATGAAATATTATTCAGCACTAAAAAGAAATAAAATGTTAAGTTATGAAAAGACTTGGAGCAAACATCAATACATATTACTAAGTAAAAGAAACATATATTAGGAATATACATAGTATATTATCCCAACTATATGAAAAGCTAGAAAAGGTAAAATTATGAAGATGATAAAAAGATGAATGGTCATCAAGGATTGGTATTAAAGAAAGGATAGTGGCAAGAACACAAATTTTTAGGGCACTGAAAATATTCTGTATGACACCTAATGGTGGCTGTATGTCACTACACATCGTCAAAATCCACAGAATGTATAGACATCCACAAGAGTGAACCCTGATGTAAATTATGGACTTTAAGTAATGGGACAATGTAAGTTCATTAACTGTGACAAATGTAACACTTTGGTGCCAATATCCACAGTTGAGCTGGTTGTGCGTGCATGTGCGTGCGTGTGTGTGTGTGTGTGTGTGTGTGTGTAATTCAAGTGGCTTATGGGAGGATCCTCTTTATGCTCAATTCTGCTACGAACCTAAAACTGTTTTAAAAATCAAATATATGAATTCTTAAAAAGCCATTCACATTATGAGTTATGTCAATCCAGAGATGATTGCATCTTTTATTGAGTTAACAATTATATTTGACTATAAATGACAGAGAATTGAAAGTTTAACAGAACTTAGAAGGGGCTTAAACAAGATCAGAGTTGAGTTTTCCTTGGAAATTAAGGTCTGGAGACAGGCAGGTCAGGACAGGCATAATAACCCCAGGAGGTCATCTTCTCATGAAGCCATCCCACGCTGTTAATGTCTTTCTGCTCTACTAGCCTTAGAACATAGTTTCCATTCTCAAAATTATTTCAAGGTCTAGAATGGCTCCTGGAGCATTAGCGATCATGTCAGCATTCTTGACAGGAAAAGGAAGGATGACGTGGGAGGTACACTGGGAGAAACCTCCCAGTTGAATCAGACCCTTTAGAGGGTTTTCCCACAAGCACTTCCCAAAGACTTTGGCTTCTGTTTCATTGATAACACCAACCTAGAAGGTAGATCAGAGCATGTACTTTTCCTGTTGGATGTATTGTCATATTCAACACCATCATTATTCTTTTACTCAAGTAGAAGTATAGAATAGAAGGGCTGAGGATTTAGCTCAGTGGTTCCAGCCCCTGTCTTGCAAGTGCAAGGTCCCGGGTTCATACAACAATGCTGGGTGTGAAGATTCATGTCCACCAGTAACCAGTACCACATTACCACAGTGCTGGGCATGGTGGCTCACACCTGTAATCCCAGCACTTGGGAGGCAGAGGCAGGAGGATTCCTGTGAGTTCCAGGCTCGCCTGGGCTACATAGTGAGTTCAGGGCCAGCCTGAACTACAAAGCAAGATGCTGTCTCAAAAAAAAAAGTGTAGAATAGAGACACAGTGGAATAATAATATCTGCTGCATGGTATGACTTCTCAACATAAAAAATTGTTTTTAGTCACTGTTTTCCTTTGAAACTAATAACATATTTCATATTTATCTTCATAAATTATATTGTGGTTTGTTGAAATATGTTTGAATCCTATTTGGGCATCAGTACACTTAGCTATCCTTTCTATCTTTAGGACATGTAAAAATTTTTAAATTATAGTAGGAGGCTGATGGAAGAGACCACCTTCGAAATTGATGTCAGCACAAAGGAATGCGTAACATCCAAGCCATATTTCTCCAGCTTTCCACAAGGATGTCATAAAAATTTTTATCAAAAGCTTACTTAATTCCAGGTGTTCTACAGCATATATATATGTGTGTATATTACATTGCATACAATGGAGCCATTAGAATATTTTAAAGCATTCATCAATATGAAAAATATTCATGATACTTTAGATTAAAAGTAGGTTATGAAATCAAATTAAAATTGTGAACCTATATTTGTTTAAAGTGTAAAGAGTTAAAGTGTTTCAGGGTTATCTGGAGGTGGAAGGATAATTGAGCAAATTTTTTATTTTACTTATCACGTGTGTTTTCAAATAAGCATTTTATATTACCTTTACAAGAAATAAGAAATAAAAATAACTGATAATAAAAAGAAATAGATTCTTGAGCCAAGGATTTAGCTCAATGGTTCCGGTGCCTGCCTTGTAAGCGCTAGGGCCGGGTGTTCAACCCTTGATAACCACATAACAATGTCTGGCGTGGTGACTCATACCCACCAGCAATTAGTATCACCTACCACAGTGCCAGGCGTGGTGGCTCATGTTTGTAATTCCAGCACTTGGGAGGCAGAGAAGGGAGGATTGGTGTGAATTTAAAGGTAGCCTGGGCTACATAGTGAGCCCAGTGCCAGCCTGAGCTACAAAGTGAGACCCTGTCTCAAAAAGAAAAAAAAAATAGATTCTTCTAGAAGCAGGGTGATGAATGGACCTTGAAAATGTAAGACTGAAAGCTAGGAGACCAGGGAGAAGGATACAGAAGTAATCCAAATGGAAATCAAGGGATCGCCGATTCTGGAGGTGACTGTGGAAATAGTAGGCAAGACAAGAAATGTTCAGAAAGCAGAACTAGAGCAACTTGATGATCTTCTGAAATGGAAAAAACAAACAAACACAAAAAGAACAAAAACAAGGAAGATCCAGAATGATTTCTGAGTGTAATGTTCAGCTAAAAGTGATTTACACCTAAGAAAGTAACTAATTTGAGGTTTCATTTGATTTTCCTATTTTGAGTTATTAATTACAATAGCGGAAACAAGAAGAGAAATTGGTTTTGAAGAGAAATGATGGGACAGATCCTGTATCTAATGAATCTATCCAAAACATTTCCCCAGAAGAACAAAAAAAAAATGTATATTTACTCATAAATCTCCTTTTGGAACAGAGTTGAGCTAAAGTCTCATCTATCTGCCCTACTTTCCGGGACTGCCTGAAAATGGGGGTTGCAAAGATCCTGAATGACCTGAAAGTTTTATGCTGTCACCTGTCAGGCAACTGGTAGAGAAGTAAGATTATCTCTCCCTCTCTTTACCTCTACCTCTGTCTCTGTTTGGCTTCTGCCCAGGGTCTCATCAGCATGGTAGCTTCAAGGCCGCTTCGTGTACATGGTTCTTCTACTTTGGATAGGACATTTCCAAGTGCAAGAGGGAGAGCGGAACACAAGAGACGGAGATCGGGCATTACCTTTGTCTTATGGACCTGCAGTTATGTCTTACTTCTACTACTCCCGTCTTTTATATTTATCACAAACAAGTTAATCAACGGAGGGGAAATGAGATTCCACATTTTGTGCGGGGAATGTAGAACAATTTTTAAATATGTTTAAAATATGTTGTTTAAAACTATCAAAAACTGAAGTTGAGTTTGTTTTGGATGATTTAGCCTCCGTTCCTAAAAAAACAAAGCCTGACAAAAAGACCAACACTTTGACATTTTGAGAAGTTCACCCCTAGGAAATGAAAGTAAGGACAGATAGATGTGAGGCAGGGAAAGATGGAAAGCAACTCAAGATGATGCGTTTTCCTAGTGGCCACCGCCCCAGTGAAAGTCCAGCAATAACTTGGGAAGAGTGGTACAACTTCAGGGGACATCTCCGGGACAATGTACAAGATAACTGTTCTCTGAAGCAGTTCATGAAGTGGAGAAAGGAGGGGAAGTTTATCCGATCTGATCTCTTTGGTATTTGCTTGCATGGTGGTATAACAAACAACAATCAATTTAAGAAGCTTACAATATCATTAAAATACTACTTATTCCTTATAGTTTTGTAAGTCAGAAGTCAAGCACAGACCATGTTTTGTTCCCTACTCGGAGTGTAACAATTGTGAACTTACGATATTTGCCTTATTGACCCCCTGTTTAATGGCTCTGGAGACAGAGACGGAATACCTAATCTCAGTCTTGTTGGCAGAATTCAGTGGTTGGAGAACAGAGGCCCGTTTTCTTTTTTCTTTCTTTTTAAAAAAAATCTTTATTAGTACATTACATGTATGTATCATGATTGCACTCCATAATGGGGATTTGTACCAGTATAAGACACAACTTAATTCTCATTTTTTCCCATAGCCCTACCCACCCTACCACACCCCCATCTACATAAAATTTGTTTCCATTCTTTTTTGTTATAATATCATTATTTTTCCCCCTTCACCCTATTTTACTTTAAGTATTTTCTATTTTACAATATATAACATACAATTCTAGGACTCACTTACATCTTTATTTTCTCATACTAGAGAAAAGATGTGATACAAACCTACCTGTGATCTATTTATTTCACTTATGAGGATATCCTCAAGGTATGTCCATTTAAGTAGAAATGAGTCAAACTTATCATTTTTTATGGCAGAGTGGTACTCCATTCTGTAGAAGAACCACAGCTTTTTTATCCAGTCTCCAGTTGATGGACACTTTGGTTGTTTCCAAGCTGTAGCAATCACAAATTGGGCTGCTATAAACATGGGTGCACATATGTCACTGTGATATGAGTCTTTTAATTCTTGTGTGTATATACCTAGCAGGGCAATGGCCAGGTCAAATGGGACCTCCCATCTTAGCTTTTTGAGGAATTTCCAAACTGATCTCCACAGGGGTTGTATCAGTCTACAGTCCCACCAACAGTGGAGAAGGGTTCCTTCTTCTCCGCATCCTCGCCAACATTTGCTGCTGGCTAATTCTGAAATGGCAGCCATTCTATGTGGAGTGAGATGAAATCTCAGTGTTGTTTTCATCTGCATCTCTCGAATGACTAATGATGTTGAGCATTTCTTCATATGCTTCTTAGCTAGAGGCCCGTTTTCTTGCTGGCAGTTAGTCTAAGCTGCCCTGAGCTTCTGAAGAACCGCCTCCTCGCTACCTCACTATGAGTCCCCTCCATCTTCAAACCAGCAACAGTGAGTCCAGTCTTTCTTGAGTTGCAAATCACTAACTTTCCTTCCAAGACAAAGTAGAGAAAACCTTGCTTTAAACACCTTGCTTCTCTGGATAATGTCCCTCATTTAACATGTGATATTTAACACAAATTAATCAATGAAGTAAATTATAACATGCTATAGTTCCAGATATTGTACATAGAAGTCCATGGCAGCTAGGGTAAGAGGACATCTTGGAGTCAATGTTCGAGTTCTACTTACTGTACTTGCCGTGCCTAAATGGATTTTACAGTCTATGTTCATCTGCTATCCAAACCTGATTGATAACATATAAATCTAGATTATTTAGGGTGACAGTATAACATTAACACAGGAAAGATGAAAATAAAACTTATTGTGTTCTGCTATCACTCTTGCTCAATAAAGAGTCGTTAAATCAACTATGGCCTGAATAGAGAATAAACATTTAAAAGGTAAATGGATAAAAAGATTTATCGTAACAGATAAATAGTTGGTTTAGAAGAGAGTTTTTTTATTTCTAGATAAATAAGATTCCTGAGTCCTGAGAAAGTAATAGGTGAGGTTATTGCCAAACTAAATCAATGTACATTCCTTTCAAATCAATGTTTGTTGACAGACTGAGGGAACAAATTTTATTTCTTTTGGTGATTCTGAGTAGGAAAGTAGGAAGCTTGTCTAAGGTGAAAAGAAAACTCCAGCCTGCAGCATGTGCTCACTCACAGCAGCTGGAGGAGCACAGCTCTTCCTCTTCTCACCTACGGTTTACTATATAGTGAGCACATTTAAAGAGACATAATTTCTAAATTGCATTTCAGCAGTGCAAATGAGCTCATTTGAAAACCGTTAGGATACTTTTCCCAGGGAAATTAAAACTCACTTCTCCGAAGGCGAGAAAATATACTTACTTTGTACCAAGTTTCTATATGTATTTGTGTGTGTATGTGTGTGTGTGTGTGTGTGTGTGTATATATATATATATATATATATATATACACACATATACATATATATACATATACGTATACATAATTTCTATTCATTATATTTTTCTGTGACTATATAGACTCACTTTCAAAATACCTGCGTATGACAAATCTCAGTAGTAAAACATTCATAATTAATTCAATCCATTATAATCTGAAAAATCCCTACATTTTCCTTAATTTATGAATGTATTAAAGTGTAAATATTATGGGGTATAGGGTAAGAAACTCAACCTGTTCAGTACAGGTAAATGTCTTTTCAGTCAAAATAATTATGAATTATTTTCATATATTTGAAATGATTTTCTCATCCTGTATAGTACATTTTGTGAAACAGTAATTTTATTAACAGTACATTTGTCATAGCAATAAATTAGTAAGTAGTGAAGAAGTCTATTTTGAATTGAATATTACCTAGGCAAAACTGCTACTAAGAAAAACTTCTAGAAATGCTATTTGTCTTCAGAGACTAGACATACAACTTTCAAACAGTGATGCAGTTAGAAAACAAAACACATGTGTTATATTGTTAGAACTTGAAGAACTCTCAGAGATTTTTCTAATCTTTCATTTTAGAAATGAGAACTTGGGGACTTAGAGTGGAGAAATGACTTGTTAAGCATCCCAATAACCACAAAGACCCAGCTTAAGTGGAGCTGTAAAGGAACCCATGTCTCCAAGTCAGTGACATTTGATTATGTGTAGACCTATGGTTGGAAATCAACTATGTATGTACGACGTAGACAGTACCACGAGAACCACTAAAATAGAAAGGTGACTACCTAGTACATGATAACATTGAACTCTAAGATACATCTCAGTTTCCAAGGTGTTAAAAGGTGGGGAAAATTGCATAACTTTTATCATATGTACTATATAACTGATATAGCAAATTTACATATTACATTCTGTTTTATTTTATTTATTTTTTTAAAATGGTGTTCTGGGTCCATTAAATTGATTTTACCCCCCACTAATGAGTTGACTTCATTTAAATATAATCCAAACCATGTGTCACAGATAATTATAACCCTTGTTAACATATACAGCCTAGGTGCTAACTGTTCAACTTGATAGTATGGGCAGAAAAAGAAAAGAAATGGTTTGATGTAGACAGAAACCACCTGGAAAGTTTTCAAATTAGAAAGAAGAATTTAAGTTTGAATAGATGAGTGATACATAGGAAGATAAAGGACAGGAAGTGAGTGATTGAGGAACTTAAATTGGCGAGACAAATCTCAAAAATGTAAATGTAAAAAAGAAATTGTTTCTTTTTAAAAACAATCATTTAAACTTCATTTAAACATATATAAGGATGTAATTTAAATAAGCTCAATAGTTTTAACGATGTAATCAAATTGCGGTATTTTACCTAACAAAATATACAGCTACCTGAAGGAAATACAGCTTCCAAAGAGGGAAACTATATACAGCCAGGATTCAGAATTTGACACAATTTTTTGATTCTTCTTTATGTAAATTCAGAGGGACCAAGGAGTCTGATGGTGAAGTGGACTAAACACAACTGGCTGGACCACCACCACCACGTCCTCCTCCTCCTCCTCCTTCTTTTCTTCTTCCTCTTTTTAGATTTACAAATTAATGCAAACATAAAACTTTGGAATTCCTTCCTTGCCAGTTCTACACATTAAAAAATAAAATCGCCAGATACAATGAAAAAACCGATGTAAAACTATCTAATTGATATACTGAGGATCTTTTGCCGACTTTCAACCTCATAGTTTTTTCTCCTTTCTGGCAAAAAAAGAAAGCAAACAAAAGCAAGCCCAGGAGCCTGTCTTGTGTGTGTGTAAAACGCGCACACCACGGGGCAAATACGTGATAAAAAAGAAAACAGTGCAAACTTGGCAGTTAGGAAATATCACTGCAGTCGTTAGTAGGTGAAATTTCAAACCCTTTGATGAAGATACCATCTTTTAGCCAAAACCTGACAGAAAATGTTGGGTTCCTGTGAGGCGCCCCTCCCCCGCCAGGCACGGGGCTCGCAGGAGGGATGGCCGCTCTCCCTCTCCACGAGAGCTAAGCATTCCCAGACCCAGGAGTCACCCGGGTTCCTGCAGAGCACACGACTTGCAGAGAAGTGTCCCAGCTCTGCGAAGGACAGCTGGAAATGGATTTAAAATGGCAACGCGGACCAATCAGAGCGGCCGAGCCGCAGCGGACATTTACGCGCGCCTCCTCCGTACGCACAGCGGAACCTGGCGGTACCTAACGCCCTGCCTGGGGCTGGCAAAGCAGATTTATTCCGCGGTGGTCTGTACCTTTGAAAGAAAACTTCTTCCCCGGCGAAAGATTTTATTTTGGAAGTGGTCCAAAATAATTTTGGGTGTGATGTGTGAAAATCTAAACCTAATTTTTTTTCAGAGTTTTGGGTTATTCGAGGATGAAAAAGAGGTACATTTTTCAATGTGCTCCACCTTTTACAAACGAACTGTGGCCATGACTGTGTTCATAGAACTTCAGAAGCAGTCCAGGCTATAAAATTAAGACTTGGCAGAGAGGGAGTTCTTTGGGAGAAGGCTAAGTCAAGGTAGACCGAAGGGAGAGGTAGGCGGCTGGTGCGCCTACAGTCTCGGGATTCCGCGAGATCCCCTTTTGTCCGTGGGGCGTCCGAGCCCGCGAGCGCGGCTGGGCCCCGCCCCCGCTCTTCCCCGGGCAAGAAGCTCCTCCAGGGCGCTGGCGAGCTGTGCGCACGTGTCTGCGAAAGGGCGCATCTGTCTGTAGCTGTGTGTCCCGTGCGCATGTCTACATGTGTGTTTACGAGTGCACGTGTGTCCCGTCCGGGAGCGTGTGCACCTTTGTGCACGTACCCCAGGCACGCGGGCTCTACGGCGCGCTGTGCGGTGGGCGTCCCCGGCGGAGCGGGCTGTCTGGGCCGCCTCTGCCGCTCGCAGTCACTTCCCACTCGGTGGGAACTGGAACACTGCCGCCCCGGCAGCTCCACGCTTCCGGCAAAGTTTGCCTTCGGGAGGCGCAGGTAAAGGCCGAGCGCCGAGAGGCGGCTCTGGAGCAGTCCAGTTCCCGCGCCTCCCCACAGTAACCACCGGGGGTGGTGACCTCCGGAGCCGCGGGCGAGGCTCCAGGGAGCTGGCTTGGGATCCCGGCCTGTCCCTTTAACCCGCCGCCGGGCGGGAGCACGTGAGCCGGACTCCGGGTGGCACCCGGGCGCCGCCGCCGCCGCCGCCGAGGCAGTTGTGTTTCGAACGCAGCCTCTGGCTCGCGGCCAGGCGCCGCGGCTGGGGCGGTCCGCCGGGCCGGCCTCCCCTCCGCTTCGCCTCCGCGCGGCCCCCTCCCCTTATCCGCCCACGATCGGAGGTGGGCACCCCCGCCCCCCGCACACTCATCCCCCTGGAACCCTGAGGAGCCCAGCCCCGGCAGCGCGCGCTACGGGACGCAGGAGTTGCAGCCCGTTCCTTTCCGACTCCAGTGCCACCGCTGCCCGCTCGCGCCCCCCGAGGAGCGCGGTGCCACCCTCTGCTTCTGTCCCTCTGTGCCTCACCGGGACGAGCCCGACCCCGTCCCCCGACCTTCCCATCACTCTGCTCTCCGCTGCCTAGCCTGCCCCTCTCTCTCCCTCCCTCCCTCCCTCTCTCCGCGCGCCGAGCGGGGGGAAGAGGAGGAGGAATTCTTTCCCCGCCTAACATTTCAAGGGACACAATTCACTCCGAGTTTCTTCTCTCTCCGAGCCGCTGCCGACGCGCTCCCCGTGCCCGCCACTCCTGATCCCACCCGCGAGAAGCGCCGGCTCCAGCCCGTCCCTCCGCCCGCTCCCGCCTCCTCTCTCGCCACCTCCACCTCCGGCGCGCACCCCCCGCGGCGCCCGCCACCGGCAGCGCCTCCTTCTCTCCTCCTCCCTCTTCCCTCTCTCCGGCAGCCGCTGGACGTCCGGTGTGGATGGTGGCAGCGGCGGCAGCCTGAGACGCAGCAGCCCTCGCCTCACGCCAGCCCTCGCTCCCTCGCCGGCCTCTCGGCCCCTCACCGGCCCGCGAGAGGTGCTGGGCAGATTCGGGCGGCGGAGGCGAAGCGGCTGCAGCGGCGCTAGCGGCGGCGGCGGCGGCGGCGGCGGGAGGCAGGATGAGCGCACGCGGGGAAGGCGCCGGGCAGCCGTCCACTTCCGCGCAGGGACAACCTGCCGCCCCGGCGCCTCTGAAGCGGGGACGCGGCCGGCCCAGGAAGCAGCCGCAAGTCAGTACGCGGGCGCGCCGGGGACCCCAGACCAGCCCTCCGCCTCCCGGGGCCCCCGCGTCGCGCCGGGGGCCGGAGCGCGGGAGCCGCGGCCGCGCGCAGCGGGCTTGCGGGCGGGGTGGGCGGCGAGTCCTGGGAGGGAGCGGGGTCCCCGGCGCCCGAGCCCTCGGGCCCCGAGGTGGGGAGAGCGCGTCCTCCGAATGGCGCTATTGTGCGCTGCCTGGGAGTCGCGGGGGCGCCGGGCACTGGCACCGGCCGGCTCGGGTCCCGCACGCCGGGACTCGCCATGCTGAGCCGCTGCCGCAGCTGCCGGACGAGAGCGGTCGCGGGCCCGGGGCGCTCGGGCCGGCCGGGCCGAAAGCGTTGGAGTCCGGCCCCGCAGCTCTTTCTTTCTCCCGCCTTTCGGACTAGCTTTTGGGCAGGACGTTGGCGCCCTCCCCAAACTCTTGGTGGCCCCAGGTTTATACCCTCCCGACAAAGAACGCGTGAAGACCTGGCTGTTCCGCGTTCTGCGGGGTCTTTAAATGCCGTGCAGCCTCCGCCAGAGGTGGCCCGGAGAGAGGGCTGCGGGGAAAGCCAGGCCCCCGCCTGACCGGGTTAACTTGCTCCTCCGGGGGCGCGCTGGAAGGAGTATCCGCGAGTGCACGGTAGCCAGGGTCACTTCCTCGCCTGGCGCCCCGTCCCCTTCTGCTCCTGGATCTCAACCTCAAGAGATGCAGACCTTAGCATGTCTTTTCCCAGGACGAGGGGTTAGGGGTTGGGAGGGGACGATCGAGGGGCGCCGCGGACCCCGCGGAGTGGAGGGTTTTGTCTGCGGATGCAACCAATTAAGCGTGCAGCCGGCCCTGGAAGAGCTGCTCAGCGCCCAGGGCGGGGGTTTTGTTCCCTGAGATTTCCAGCCCTGGGCGGGCCGGGTAGGAGCGGACAGGACTGGAGAACGTGTAAACTGCACTTTCTTGGTTTTTAAAACGTCTCTTTCTTTCCTTTCCCTTAAATCGCTTCCTTCTTGGCAAAGAGATCAAATAACTCTAGAATCCCAAAGCCAGACGAGAGCAAGGTGGGGAAACTGAACAACTTTACTTGGCCGTTGCATTTTAGAAAAAACTGAGAGGGCTGTAGCTTTCTGAATCCATCAAGGGAAACAAACCAATCTAAAGATCCCTGAGTTTCCCGCTCCGAGTAAGCGACACTTTGTACCATGTTTGGAACCTGTTTTACACCTCTCAGGATGTTTCTGTCCTACCCCTCTTGTTTCCTACTCTGACTCCGATAATTGCATCTCCCCACTTTAAAAAACAAAAACAAAAACACCTAAGAAAATGCAACGGGATCCTGGAGGTGATTGGAGGTCTTACCTTTGAGTTAAGGCGAAGTTCACAAAGAAAGAAAAATGTGTCTTCGATGAGTTTGTTCAGGATGTGCCTCCTGGCCCTAGTATCCCAGGCAAGCTGGGAGGGAACCTTCCCCAGACTCTCAATAAGACGCGATTTTCATTGAGAACAGTAATGCATTTTAATTAGTCTTAACTAGTGAAGCTGAATGAAGTCTGAATAGCTGATTCACAAGGTAAATATTTAGGATCTGGAATATTAATCATCACATTTTCTTTACCACTTGGGTATTTACTGCTTGGCATAGGAGCCATTTAAAGTTCTGCAAAACCTAGTGACTGTTTCAATTTCTCCTTCTCCAAGAGTGCTTCCAGCCCTCTTCATTTTTTCCTTCTTTAAGTTTTCTCCTGTCCATCCCCAAAAGAAATTCTTGAAGAAAACATGTTTAGTTTTATAAAGACATATTTAAATTTTGACTGAAGACCATGCCTGCCTCTCGGAAAGGAAGTGGAGAGTTGAAGCAATTATCGAGATAATTCAAGCAAAACCTTCCACCTCAGATTTACCATAATCATTTGGAAATTTTAGAAGGAATAGAGTTAATTTGAGCTGCAGAACTTGGATAATTGCTCCAATATTTAACTCAATGTGTCGATTGCATCCTAACCGACCTAGAATGTAGGTATGTACAGAAGATTAAAGGCCACTTCTCAGATGGGAAATCGTTGGAATACCCACAATGCTGAAATATCTGTGGCTCACTTCATACTTGTGTTGTTTGCAATTCTGCTGTAGTGCACAATGATACTACCTAAAATGATTTACCTAAAATGCTTATTATTTCTATGAATTGCCAAGTTCTCTCCCTTCTAAATTTTATACCTTAATTATATGACTTTGTTCCTACAACCTGCAATCTTTTCAGGCTTTGTTACCTTTTTAAGGTATGAATTAGAACCTAGTTTTCATATGCAAAATAGTTTCCGATTTGAAACCTTGGATTAAAAATACACTTATTTCCTCTTTCTGTAAACTTGGTACCATCATCTTTTATCCTTGAATTGAATGTGTTCCAACAGCTCTGTTGAACAGCACATGCAGAAAATACAGCTAAAGAGTCAGGGTCAATTTCTTTCACACGGTCTTGCCACAACAGCATCTTTTTTCCCCCCACAATTAGGAGCCAACCAGTGAGCCCTCTCCTAAGAGACCCAGGGGAAGACCCAAAGGCAGCAAAAACAAGAGTCCCTCTAAAGCAGCTCAAAAGGTGAGAATTTTCAAGTCATCCTCTCCTAACTTTTTCAGTGACTTTAGGAACCACCCTGGTCTCTTTTCCTTTCTGAATCCACACTTAGGATTTGTTGTAGGTGGGGAACCCAAGTCTCATTTTCAATACTGAACGTTAGGTGGGAGTTAATCTTTTTTATTTTTTTTTTTTAAATACACGTTGAACATGAAAGGTTTACAAAGATGCTTACTGTGTTATTTTTAAACAAACACCAAATAATATGAACCTTAATGGGGGTGGAGGGCTGAGGAGGGAAGGGGTAGGGGAGGGTGGAGTAGGAGTGGAGAATGATACAATTAATATTTGCACTCACTGTGAAATCATTAAAAACAAATCAAAACTATAGTTTCTCCCTGTTGGTGAAGTTTTTGCAATGTCCTGTGAAAACTTAACAAGAGATGAACTTACTTTGTGCTTATTTGCATGATTCCTGTGAGCCTAGTCCCACTGTTAAAAGTACTTTCTGAAGTGGGTGACAATTAGAAGTAAACCTAATTTCATGGACACTGGAAATATTTCATGAATTTTACAACTTCAAATGTGATGATGTTTGTTTCATAATAGAGCTGCAATGTAGTGTCTCATCTCCAGAAGACTCGTCACATGTTATGATCTGAATTGGACACGTTTTTAAAGCAGATGTTTGACTCAATATATATTTTCGGGCAAGATAGAAGCCGGTCAAGTTTTACATTCAGTGTTTTTCTTAATAAAATTCAAATTGTAGTTTAAGATAACTTTGTGTTGTTTATATTTGAGTTAGCATAGAAGAAATTTCAGGGTAAATGCAAGTATAGCAAAATGAAGGTGAATACAGAAGTCACTAATTTTAGCTTTATAAATAAAGTGAAAGATGCATTTTATTTTGTAGGTTTGTGTAGTAGCCCAGCAAAGATTGAAAATCAGAAGTAGACTTTTGATATATCTTTTCAACAGATCTGAATTTACCTCATACAAAAGACCAAGTAAACAGGACTGTGTGTTCATCTTTTGGGGGTTAATGTTTTGTGTGTGTGTCTTTTCTGTGACTCTAGGCACTAATCATGTTACATGTGATGACTTTCAGTGTTCTGAGCTACCATACCAATGAGTAGTACAGAGAAAGTGATTTGGGAAGTAATTATGAGTTTTAACTGAGGAGATTTCTGATATATTTAAATTTAACTCCTTCATAGGAGTAAGGCTTCACATTAAATCAAACTAGAGTAGCTCCAAGTATCCTTGTTTAAAAATGACGGTATGTAGTGTGGTATTCTTAATGTGAACAGTATTCTATTTTACATGGTTTATACATTAACTAAAAAGTTGATTTTGTCAAAGAGTTTGATACTATGTTGTATAAGTGTGGAATTTACCTTAGTTTTGCTCACAGGACATGGCAAAGAAATTTCTTGGTAGTTAGCTAACAAACATTTAAGCTATGATGTAATTGCTCTGAAAAACATATCGTGTAATATTTCCAGGAAGAAATCCTTAAAGCATAACATAAGTAAATTATTTAAATTTTAACTCAAAAAATGAATATAAATTACCTTCCAGATTTTACTGTATTATGTTTATTTGAAATAAACATTTTAAAAATGTTACCACTAGCAGTATATAGACAAAAGGAAAGCTAACAACAACAGCAACTAATACAAGACTATTCTCAAGTAAGATTTGATTTATTTTCAGTCATTTCAGTAATAGAACTCTTCACATAGCTCTGTATGTATTAGAATAAATTGCAAAACACAAATAGGGTTTCTTCTAAAGAAGTCCTTCAGAAGTATCTGAAATCTTTCATTCTTTCAAACACAATCATTTTATATAATTCTCTTACAAAATTCCTTCTAATAAAATTGAAAAAAATACATTTGGCCATAATGCAAATGTATTTACTTTTCTTCAGTTTTTATAAATGACACTTCATTTGTAGAATATGGTATATTTCGAAATAATAAATGACATTGATGAATTGTTTATGGCTTATATAGACTTAAGGTATTTTCATTTTCAAATCAGTATGTACTGAGCATGCTACTTAAACATGATTGTCAAACATCCTTGTTATTCAAATGTATATTGTATTCTAACCAAGCATGTGCTCATTAAGGTTTAGACTGCAAATTTGTTAGAAAAATGTATATTGCTGATAACATACTGCAAGAAAAAATACCTTGGTAGACTGACCAGAGTAAATATGAATCTGCTGTGATTAATTGGATATTTTTCTGCTCACTGAGACACATCACAATGAAAAGTACTTTATAAAAACTGGTAAGTATAGGAGAAAAAGAACTCTCCAATGAGAGGTGATGCACATTGAATCCTGGTGATGCTGTGTGTTCAGAATTTCTTGCTGCCTGAAGTTTCTTTACTTGCAAAGTTTGTGTTTAAGACTCAGCAAATGGCCTTGGGGCATTGGAAAACAAAACTGCCTGTTAGAAAATTAACAGTGTGAAACCTGACAGTGCATGCAGCATGTTGCAAGATCACGTGGAAGACCATTAAATTAACCATCACTTTAATTTCAGACCACATTCAATAGGAAATTGATTTATGTGACATGTAAAACAAACAAGTTTATAAAAACACCATTTGGATGTTATTTCTTATGGAAGAGATCATTATTTTCCAGTCTACTTATATTCCATTAAAACTTATTACTATGGATAGACCATTACGTGGCAGTTCTATAGTCATTTCCTGGTAACTCAAGTCTGCATGATTAAATTTGTCCCTGTGCCAGTTTTATATCATTATTTTGATAAAAGAAGAGCAGAACCTAGTGTTTTCTTGAATAAATAATTGGAGTTAGAATGAAAGAGTGTCTTAATCCTTTTGTTTGTTTTTAAGTTTGAATTACATTTATTGCCAGGTGTCTCTTAATTTCCTTTTAGTTTTTTGTTTTCTTCTGTGACTGTGCTGGATGGAAATATTTTGTATTTTTGCATTTTCCATCTTGGGAGAGAATGAAGATATAAGCTGTTCTGTTTTGTTGTTCCTTTTGTTATAATGAGAGGAATTGTTATTCATCTTCCTGTTTAAAGTCCCAAATCAAATTCATTTTTAGGTTTCAAAACAATTCTCATTCAAGTGTTTCTCAAAGTATTTTTCAGAGGTTGAGTTAAATTTTAGCAGGAGGAAGGTGACTATAAAAAAAGATCTCAGGTGTGAGCGATTACTTCATAATTTTTTAGATTTGCTTGACTTTCCCTTTGACTTTAGAGGTAATAGCCAGACCTAGAAAGCAAAGTGCAGATTGAAAGTATCATCCAGGTAAAGTATGTATATTTCAGATGATGTGTTTGGAGTAAATATTTAATTTTCTTTTTCAATTTGCTATAAAAAATGGCTTGATACAATCTAGGTACTATAAAGTTGGATCTGCCCTTCTAGAAATGTGATTGACTTTTTATAAATTATTACTAATATCAGCCATAAACATTTTAGGAAGAGATAACGTGGGTTTTACTCATCTTTTCACATGGAGAGTTCTAACTTGGCACTTCTAAGAATTCTAATTCTTAGAGTTGCATGAGGATAGAATTTCCTTAGCATAGTAGCACCACTGATGAGTCACCAAAGGCACTGGTAGTTATGAGCCAGAGGAAGATGACCTTGGGAGTTGCTACTATTCCAGTGTGTGCTTTCTACAGCCTTAGTACGAGTTGGCTTGATTTTTCTGTTTCCATAGGCAGGTAAGTTCCATCATGGAATTCAGAGCCTTATGGGAGTATGCAAATGAGTTCAGGCATACAGAATTTATTAGTTCATTGTTTCCAGTATGTTAGTAGTTTAGGCTGACCTATGTAAATTGACTCATTTATTTATTTGCTTTACTTTGCTTGGAAAATAAAGCCTTAATGTATCAACAAACTCCATCTGGCAATGCCTTGGAATCACCATAGATTGTATTCCAAATATGGAAGATTCAAATACATTTGAGTTATTTTACATAGTAACTTTACGGCAGGGGATCCATTGTTACAATTCTCTGGAAAGTATCATCCTTCCGAGAGGCCTTTCATCAAAAACTCTTCATGCTTTTGGCTGATCTGCATCCCTGGCTCACTTTTATCTCCAGGTCTCAACAGATCATTTTGCTAAAGAGCGAATATACCAGATTGTACTCTATTGCTTTTCAGTGCATTCTTCTTCAGAATAGGGAGCATTTTATGCTGGTTAAATCCTGTGATTAGACTGTGTCCTGTTAGTTAATTTTGTGCAGTTTCTTGAGCTTTAGAACTGTATAGCTTGGCACAAGGCTGGAAACTGAGTTTCAAAGTACTAATGCTGCAGTTTTCAGTTAGGAATCTGCAGTTACATTCTGCCAACCAGGAGGGGAAAACTGTTTAAGTACCGCGCTAACTGATTGTGCCACTGGACCTTCTAGGAGGAGAAAACTGAATGGAGAGTTATTTACATTTTAGGCTGTTGCTTGATTTTGCATTGTACTCATGCACTGGACAGTTTTGAGTGGCATTTCTTATTTGACTTAATGGGGAGTAGTATAGTCATTCTCTTACGATAACATAGAAAACAAGTTTGCTCTGAAGTTAACATTTGTTATATCTTAAATCACTGCAATTGATTTACATTATACGTAAAGGGAACATTTAAAGGAGGAGCATCTCCAGCTTTGCAAATGATAACTTCTACTGTTTTGGTCTGGGCTTTAAGTTAGTGTTTGTACATGTGGGAACAAGCCTGGTCACCATAGGGGTGTGGGAGCTGACAATAATGGCATCCTTGAGGAGCAGAAGCATGTGCTACAATAGGTGATGGGATTTCCCACTGAAAAATATATTGTGAAAGCAAATTGTAACCACTTCTCAAGGTTAAAAATGTTTTAATTAGCAATTGGGAAACCCACAGAGTTAGCTTATCAAAAAAGTAAAATGAGGGGCCGGGGAGTTAGCTCAGTGGTTCCGGCACCTGTCTTGCAAGCGCAAGGACCTGGGTTTGATCCCCCGGTAACCACATACCATACTGGGCGTGGAGACTCACGCCCAGCAGCAACCAGTACCACATACCACAGTGCCGGGCATGGTGGCTCACGCCTGTAATCCCAGCACTCAGGAGGCAGAGGCAGGAGGATTGCTGTGATGTGAGTTGGAGGCTGAGCTCAGGGCCAGCCTGAACCACAGAGCGAGACCCTGTCTCAAAAAAACCTAAAAAAAAAGAAGTAAAATGAGATTTTTCTCAGGGTTTAGTCCAGTTATTTTTTATGTCATCATACGTTGCTTTACACTGTTTATGTTTTCAAGAGTAACGGAAAGAAATAGATGGGATTTTCTAGATTTGGATTGTCAGTTTCATTTAAGTCTAAGCAGGTCTTAGTTTTTTTTGAAAAAGGAAAAGAAAACAATACAATCATGCAGCTATTTTTTGTGTGTGTGCAAATGTATTGATTGATTGATTTTTGAAGTGGGGAAGTTCTGGCTTTCTTGTACTATATATCTATATCTGTTATCTAGATATAGATATGTGGAGAGAGAGAGAGAACATTTAGAATTGCCAAAAATTAATAACTACATAAATGTGACCCTGAAATGAGACTTGGATTCTTCTTTTAGTTTTCAGTCACTACTTTTGTCTACATCTTTCTAGGAACCTTGAAAGTACTGTACTTTCAACTGTTCACTATTAACTTAGAAGTCACTCTTTTGCTGTTTGTTTGTCACTACAGCTTTATTTCATATAAGGCTATCTCCCCAAAGAACAAACCTTCTATTGCCCTGACATCAGATTGGGTCTTGGTTCTACTACTTACAATTGCAAGCAGGCCCCTTAATTTCTCATGAAGTAGGAAACAGGGAAGTAATGGCTGCTCTGTGTACCTAAAATTCTGCTTAGAAAATCGCTGGGGAGACTTACAGAACTCGCAGATGTTCTTTTAAGGGTAGCAGGAGAACTCAGGAGACGAGAAATCACATTTGAGTACCTAATGTCATAGTTGTCAGCCACTACATATAAGTTTGCAAATATATATTCATAGTTGTATTATTAATATTCTGTTATTGTGATATTTCAGAAATGAGAAAAACCAGGTTTGAGTTAATAAACTGACATGTCCAATGCTCAACTAATCAAATGATGACACGGGTTTGAATTCAATTCAGTTCTAGAGCTTATCCCTTTTCTGCTACTGTGTACTGTCAAAGATTTTATAAAGTATTTGCTACATGACACATTTCTGTTATGTTGTGAGACCTGAGGTGCAGATGGTGAGTTGAGTTGTGAGGAACTTTTGGAGAGTTCCTTAAGCCACAGTCCTATGCATCTGCATTACAGTAGTCCAGAAGTTTTCTTATACTTTAAATGTGAAAACTATAAGAAATTAATTATGAAATTTTGCTGAGTTCTCAAATTTTGATGATAACAGATAATAAAACACATGATGTACATGCCAGAGCTTCCCCTTTCCCTTTTTTCTTCTCTTCCTCCTTTTTCCTTGCTCCTTACTTCTTTTTTTCTTTCCTTTCATAAATATATAATGAACACTTTCGCACACCAGACACTAAGCACTATTGACGGTTGTAATAAAAATATTTGCTAGCTCAATTTCTTTTCTCAGTTTTTCAAAAAAATGTAGAGAACGAGAGGCCAGTGTACTAGAATGTCTTGAAGAAATAAATACATTAACATTGTTCCTCATTGTCAGGAACGTGCTCCTGAGTGTATTATAAAATCAAGTACACCTTTTGAATTTAAAGTTTAAAAAAGAACCAAAATGCAAATGAGAGGAAGTAAGGAAAAAAATGACACTTTTAACAAGATGTGATAGTTGTCAATACTACAACACTGCTGGCTGCTCTGAAATTTTAGTTACCATGTGTCTCCTTTTCCCCTTATCTATGAACAATAAATAATTAGAACTAGTTTTGTGTCATTTATACGTTTGTTTGTAGTATAGAATTGAATTCTGTTCAGGCAAAGAACAATTACATATACATTCCTACCATTTTGCATATGTTGATGTAGTAAGACAAAATAAGTCTCCTGAATGCTTTATCTTCATTTAAAAACATCTTACAGAGCGTTAAACACAGGAAAAATAGTATTAAAGGCAGTATCTTCCAATATGTAAAAATCCTGAGTTTCTGCAGGTTTATAAACTAAAAACCCTAACTTGTTTTGTAGCCTTTGTGAGGTTTGATTGGAATGATTAAATGACATGGGTTTTAAAAAAATAATTGAAAACCTCCCAGATTGACGCCATACAGCACAGCTAATGGTGTTTCTTCTAGATGTAGTCTCAGAAGAGGGTTTCAGTTTACATGTAACTCCCGCCTGCCTGACCAAGGAGTAAGTTTGCTTTTGACAAGTCGAAGTGATAATCATGATATTTTGCCCTTTAGTTAATGGTATGAATTTTATTTCTCAATAGGTTTTTTGTAAATCAGATGCTCGTTTAAAAGTCATCTCACTTGCAGGTCTTTGTTTGAGAGATTTGTTTCCGGTGACTTTGAAATACAGAAAAACCCTTTTAAAGAAGCTTTCTGATAGATTTCAGATACACCCAGATCACATTGTGGCCCTGAGACATAGCAACTTTCAGAAAAGCCTGGTGCAGTACCCTTAGCTTTACGGTCAACTGGTCAACTACCACCTCCCCCAACCCACACGCACCCCCATTTCCAGTCACATTAAAAAGGATTTCTTCCATGTTTGTGTAACTTTTTCTTGAGTGAACCACGCAATCTTCCAGTAGCTCCCAGAGATTAATGCAGGGGCTGAATCTCTGATAGGCAGTTTCGTACTCTGTAAGGCAATTTCATGTGCAGGAGCCAAAGGATTTTTGAAACATTTTCTTAGATAGGTGATGGATGCAGTAGAATATTTGCTTTAACTGAACCTTCTGAGAAACTGGACTAATCTGAAGGAAAACTTTCCTGTTCAGGGTTCCATCTTGTTAGGAAGGAAGGAATGTTTCTAGGCTCTTCCTACATGGCAGGCACGGCCAGATATCTTGGTGTCACCTCACAGAAGGCATTATCTCCATTTTAGAGATAAAAGCAAATCGCAGCTTTATAACTTGACCAAAGTCATAAAGCTAAAATGGCAGAGCAGAGATTGGAAGTAAACTTCACAAAGTAGAAGCTGCCCCTCTCAGGAGAACTCCTCCTCTCCATGAGAAAACACTAAAGGCCGCGTGGCTTAGGAGTGCTCCTGGATTTCACTTCATTTAATTCACGCTCCTTAAGTGGGGCCACTAACACTGACAATAAGTGATCCCTTTGTGGAATCGTTCAAAAGTAGTAAACCACAAGCTAGAGAGCCTCAGCTTAACAGATTTCCTTTTGTTTGGGAAAATTAGCCAATACAATGGCAATTTATTCCAAATATTTTCTCTGGTATTATGTACTCTGGTGCTGGGGGAGATGGCCTTCACTGTGAAGCCAGGAGGGAGCACTATCTGCGAAGTGAGCCAGAACTGCCTTCAGGCCTCAGGTCTGCACTTACTCAGAGCTTGGTCGTTATTCATCAAACCTGTCTAAGACTTAATTGCTCATTTACAAAATAAGAGAAATAATAATACCAGCTTTTTAATGCTACTGTGAGGATGAAAGTAGCACCCCGCGATTGATTTTGCCCAGTGGCTGAGTTATTTTAAATGCTCTGTGGAAGTTACAATTACAATCACAGAATTTGAGTTAGTTCATGTGCCCGCCAGATAGTAATGGCCAATGTCCATCGATTTATCTACATACCTATTATATACATGTACTTTTATTATATTGAAGAAAGAAGAAAGTTTCATTTGTAGCATAAACTGTAATTTATATCTCATTGGCTGGGTAGGTAACAAAAGTAAAATGCAAACAAGTTATCCTGGCTCAGGTTACCTATATTTTTGAGTTAAGATAGCCTAGGGACGATTTTCATACCCACAACTTTATGTGCTTTTTTTCTTTGTTCTAAAAAGTATAAGCACATGTTTTTCGAGAAAGTGGATATGAAGCTGTGTGTATGTGTGTGTGTGTGTTGCTGAGTGATGTACTAATGTTGTAATTGAAGTAGAAGTAATAGAAATAGGGAAAAGACTAGTTTCACTATAAATAAAGTTAAAAGTTTGATTCCAAAAGAGAAAAAGACAATTGATGTCAGAAATAATCTCTGAAGGAAAGCAGTTAGACAAATGCTCCAGATAGCTGGATATACATACATGTAATGTTTGTTGGATGTAAAATTATTAACATAAATTTTAATTGATCATTATTTTTAGGCAGGCATAATTTTCATCTCGGGGACAAGCACGGATGATTTCTAACAGCCTTTTATTTTTCTGCCTAAGTGAACTGATTGACAGGTGATTTTTTTGAGAAGCAAGAAACAGGAAATAAACCATGTAGAAGTGAGCAAATCTTTATTACTTTGAATTAGAAGGCTTATGCATTCTTTTTTACATTTATACTTACTTTTCACTAGCAGTCTAGGGAGACATGCTTTGTAAATTTAAATCCATAGCAATTTTTACAACTTTTAATTGTGACCTGTTAAAAAGATCTTGATTATTGTCTGAGGACTATGAGACGTAAGGCTATTTTTTTTTATTGTGAACAGAAATAAAAGAAAATCGATTTTAGTAAAGCACTTTCATGTATCTCAGAATAGCTCACTCCAGGGGAGACTTTTACGTTGAGGGGTTGTGTACATGCATCTTTACCTCATGTAATGAAAAATAAAATGAGTAAAAAAATGCAGAAAAGTATTAACCTTAACAGAGAAAAAACTGGATAAAAGCATCTAGATGACGTAATGTACAATCCAGAAAATTCTTACTTGAAACATATCCCTTGGCTCAGAACTTATAAATAATGTCAGGTAGGAAATTGTGTAACTTCCTTTTCTCATTTTGCAGAAAGCGGAAGCCACTGGAGAGAAACGGCCAAGAGGCAGACCCAGGAAATGGGTGAGTGTGAAGACTAATTTCTGTTCTTCTAGTAAAGAAGTATTTTCTAAAAAATACAACTGGAAAAATGTGACTTATTTCATGCATTACATGAATTACTAACTTGTTTGAGGAATCTTGGAAAAGGTTAACAAGTAAGTGGTTGGTTATCACTGCTTCCCTTTAGGCTCCGGGCGTTCACGCTCCACACTTTGCCTTCCCGAAGGTGACTCCGTTTCCCTTCTCTCATTACCATCCCAGTCTCCACTCTTCTTTCAGGTTGAGTAATGATGGGATGATTTGTTCTATGGTTTGAATGGTGAGGACTAAAGATATGATGAAATCTGAGTAGTTGATTAGAAGTGGGGTTAAAATTTAGATGAAATAACTTCAGTATTGTCTTCCTTCCTTTTCTCCTCCCCATCCCTCTCTCTTTTTGTTTTCTTTCCTTTCCTTTGGTTTCCTCCATGGATTTGTTTTGGACCCATTGATTTGATTTGTGTTTTCTCTCTGATGCTGGCTATGTTAGGAAGCAGGATTCTGGTTTGCACTTCTCTGCTTCCCATAGTCATCATTCTCTACACACCGGCATCAAACATGATTCCAAGTATGCTTGACCCCACAGGTGTACGGATGCTTAGAAATTCTGTGATTGCTGAATAACTTTTCTTATTTTACTTCTTGAATATTGTTCCCTTTGTCATCACATTACCAGTGTTCTTCTGGTATGTCTTTCTCCTAACAGAGAAGAAAAGTCCTAAAATTAAGTACAGTCATTTCTCAGGAAGGGCAAATGTATCCTCTGTACTTGGTATTGTAGATGACGAACTCTTTGGTTTTCCTTTTCCTTCCTCTTTAGTTTGTTCTTCGTGCTCCACTTATTTTTTTAAAATTCTTTTCCTGGTATCCTTTGTATATTTTTCTGTCAGTTTGCTATTCCTTTCTCTTCTTGAGTCCTGCATCACATTCTATTTATACTGTGGTATTGACTTTCATTTAACTTACTCATTTTGTACTCTTTTCTCTGTTCCACATGTGTTGGAATTGAATTTCTTAGCACAAGGAAATGAGGATGAGTTTAAGATTAAAAACATCTCAGTGTTACAGTGCAATCCTAAAGTAAAGGCATTTCATTCAGCCTTGTGTTCCATGTATGAATCCTATCCAAACCTGGACCCTGTATGATGGCCATCTAGAGAACTCACTCACTACTCCTTAAAACCTACGACTTCCTTCCTGGAAACTCAGAACATTAAAAAAAATCTTCCATCTGACTCCTTGTAACTTCTTCCCACTGTTTCTAGCCTCCCTCCTAGGAAGAGACAGAGTATATATTTTCACTTTCACTCATGGTAGCCTTTCAGATATTTAAAGACAATTAATGCAAATTCTTTATTCGTTTTTCTGGTTGGATTGTCTCCAATCCTTTCTTATTTTCCCCTCGTAAAGGAATATTCTTTTGTAATCATGTTTGTTTTTTAACCTTTTGAAATATGTCACCAGAACTAGTATCATATTCCAGGTGTGGGTTTTATAAGCAGTTAGTTTATCACATCTTTTTTCTGTACATATGGTTTCAGTTACTTATTGCTATTATTCAACTACTCAAAAACTCAGTAGTGTAAACAACAACACAAGTATTTTATTGTGCTCTGGTAGTCTTTGGGTCAGTGATTAGACAAGGCACAGCAGAAAGGCTTGTGTCTGTGCTAGGATGCCTGGGATTTCAGCTAGTAGTGCTTGAACATCTAGGATTGACTGTCATATTTCAAATTTAGAATCTAGACCCTTCACTTACAAGTCTGGTCTTGTGATCAGCTGGAAGTCTGAGCATGTTGGGGAGTGTCCCACATAGAGCACACATAGCATCTCCAGCTTGTCTGCCATCTTATCTCTGGTTGGAGATTGTGGAGAGTGTTCTGGTAAACCAGGTCTTTGCAAGGCCTTTTCTTACCCTCTTTTTTCTCACTGCTGAAACAAAGTATCTGCCACCCAAAGTTAAATGGGAAAGAGTTTATTTGGCTCGCACTTTGCAGAGGTTTCATTTGGTAATTGGCTGGCTCCAAGGTAGAGTGGCATATGGTAAAGGGACGTCACAGAGGAGAAACAGTTCAAGGTGCCCAGATGATAGCAAAGCAAGAAGGACATCTTCATAGTGTTTTTCTGCCCCCTTTATCTCATCCAGACTACGGGGTCAGAGTGGTGTCAAGCCAACCAGTAGACGGGTTTAGTAATCAGACACCCTTAATTTCAGCATCACACACTCTAAATTTAGCCACCTCTGAAAAAGCCACGTATGACCACATGAGGCTTTAGGGGAACATTTCGGCTCAAATCATAAGAGCCTTTTTGGGTTAGTCTCAGAAATCAAAAGGTGCTATTTCCATCATTCTCCAGGGACCGTTCTGTTGACCGAGTTAATAGTGGTGAAGGCAGTTCTGCTATTTTCTAGTACCAGCATTCTGAAAAGTCATTCCGTACTATTAGACCAATCAATAAAGAATGACCTGTGTAATCTAGTAACCAATATAATAAACAATAGATAATATATGGTCTGTTTGAAGTCGTAGAATTAATGTGACTAAAATGAAATAAAGTAAAAGCAAATACAGTGAAAGTTAACCTAATTTTTACTGGCTGTGAGAATGGAAAATTTTGTGTAGTGAATTGTTACAAGTCCCTAATTTGGTCCCGAAAGAAGGGTTGCTCTACTTGGAAGAGGAAACAAAAGGAAATTTTATATTTTCCCTAGACAACGTGTTTCCTCTTTGCTTATATATCTTCTGATGGTAGAATATGCAGCCAGCCACAGCAAGGCATTCTATTCAATGGCATTCTTTGCTGGAAAGCTTATACTGAAGAAATAAATCATTGCATTTTTCCATAGGAAATGGGCTTTTATTTTATAGTAAGCTCTGTTCTTTCCAACAGTGTCATTCACTGATTTCCTTGAATTGGAGATATATTTTGCAACTGACTGGATTTACTAGGTATATAGCTCAAAAACAAACTTTTCTCCTTTTATTCTTGTGGGTTGTTTGGTTTTTAAGTTCTTTTATTTTATAAAAATATGCCCTTTCAGTCTTCCAGATTCATGTAACAGGCGTGGAAAAATACACACTGTAACACTCTCCTCTAATGCAATTGGGAACAGTAGTTGAGAATTTAATCGAAAATTGATTAACCAAAAATATGTAGGTGTAGGAGAGAAACTTGATCCCACTTGCTTCTGGAGGCAGTGGAGTATTGGCTAATCCAGTGATCTAGTGACCCAGTGAGCGTGTTAACTGGATTCGGTTAAGAGCATTTTATTTCTTTTTCTTCCTAGTTTGAATTGGATTTTGTATCACTTTAATGTTCTAGTGTGGATTTTAATTTTGGGTCTGTGTGTGTATAAGACGAGAGGAGAAAAGAAAGGTGTGTCTGTTTCATTTGGGAGTCAGCAATCGATCATTCTCGTTTATAGTTAAGAGGAGTTCCGGATCTAGCCTCAAAAGGCATTGGTTCAAGTACTGACCCATTATTTGGCTAACTATGGAATCTTGAGCAAATCATGTGATCTTGTAAAAGTCCAGTTTTCTCATCTGTAAAAAGTATAATTCATATAGAGCTCTTGTGAGGCTTAAAGGTGAGAATGCATGCAGAAGCCTTGATCACGGCTGTAGGCTAAGCTCTCCTTACACACAACCACTGTGAGTTACACCTGGAGTGAAATGACGGTTATACACCAAACTAAACAGTTTCCCTTGGTGGTCCTTACACCTCTATCGTATCAGTATTTTCAAGTTTAAGAATTGCTTATTAATGATATTAAAGTATATTTTAAGCTGTTTGCATAAGAAACTCTCATATCATTGCTCGTAAGTCTTTCTTTTAATAGTGGAGATTTTTCTTTTTTTTTTGAGACAGGGTCTCGCTTTGTAGTTCAGGCTGGCCCTGAGCTCAGCCTCCAACTCACATCACAGCAATTCTCCTGCCTCTGCCTCCCTAGTGCTGGGATTACTGGCGTGAGCCACCATGCCCGGCACTGTGGTATGTGGTACTGATTGCTGCTGGGCGTGAGTTCCACACCCAGTATTGTATATGGTTACCAGGGATTGACCCCGGGCCCTTGCTGCTTGCAAGACAGGCGCTGGAAGCACTGAGTTAAATCCCCGGCCCAATAGTGGAGATTTTAAAAACAGCTTTTCTGCTGTTTTCCTCAGTCGGTACATAGAGACAGAAGCTGGTTCTCAGAACTTGTGTTGAAGTTCATCACCCAGTCCTTCTGCCAATTGTACGTGGGTAATATTTACATTTTTCAGCTTTTGACTAGGAAGTAGGCTCATTGCATAACTACTTTAATGGTAGTATTTGGACCCAAGTGCAGTGGCACTAGACTATAATCACAGCTACTTGGGAGTGCTTACAAGGCTTGCATGAAATCCTGGGTTCAATCTCTAACACTGAAAAATACTTCAGAAAGTGGAGCTAAAACTCAAGAACAAGATGTATTCTTCACTTGTGCAATATCTGCCCAGATGTTCCTTCGTGAAGCTATTATTGTTCCTGGAAGAAGAGGAGCAAGGACCCGATAACTAAGGATAGACTGCTGATGCTGAGGGAGGGGAGGGTGTTGATGCACATTTGTAATCCCTGAACTCAGGGAAGCTCAGGCAGGAGGATCACAGATGTGACCCCAATGTGGAGAATTTGTGACTTAGTGAGACCTTGTCTCAAAATAAAAACATAAAATAAAAAGGGTTTGAGGGGTACAGTTCAGTGCAGAGGCCTTAGTTCAATATCCAGTACCACAGAAAGAAAATAAAACTAAGGACAAATGATAATTGTTAGGTGTTTTATCTTCAAAATAGTTGCAGGAGAAAGGGGAATAAACAACAGAAGGAAGATACATGTGAGGATTCTAGAAAGGAAATAAGAACTTTTTGTTTTTTCCTACCTTCTAATCTGGAAATTTAAGTGATAATTTGCATATCAAATTGGAAGACTTCAATCAGAACAAAATCTACTATGATTACATTGTTTGAAACTCTGATTTTTCTTCTAAAAATTTCAAACACATTATATTAAAGTATCTGGAAATCTAATTTTAAAGTTAAATCATTCCTTTTTCATTTCCATTACTTTTCTTCTCCAGATGTTTCTTTAAAAAAGTACTTTTAGTCATTTATAATTTAAATTTGCCTTGTTTGAACAGAAATAATAAGTTTAATCCTGAGAAGGAGACATCCAGTAATATAGGTTCCAAACAATTACAACTTTCACTGGAATCAAAAGGGAAGAAATAACTTGAATAGGATACAAAATCTAGAATCTATAAAGGTGAAAGCATTTTCTCTTGGAAAGTTGTATAATAAATAACGTGTTTTGAGAAACAGAAGATACCTTCTTTAAACACATAGATTTGGAAAATACAGTAATTAAAACAAAATTTCTCATGTATACAATACAATCATAATTGGTAAGCAATACTTTCTAGAACAACTGTATCTCTTTTCTTGCAATATTTTGTGATTCAAAAATGGAGTACATGCCAAATCCCAACAGAACATTGTGAAGACTTGTTTTATTTCAGTAACTTTAGCAGAATTTACTAGTGTAATTAAAGTTGCCAGGCTAAATACAAAGTATTAATAAATGATACCCAGGAAATAAAATGGGATTTGATTATTCATATTTTCATTCAATTTCATTAATCTCTTCATGTTTTAATATCAAAGTGTTACTTTTAATTACTCTGTTAAATGAAATTTTAGAGAAGAGAGACCATCTGCCTTTTAGTCATCTGGTTCTGTTGGAAATGACACAGATTACTAGGCTGCAGCCAGTCAGGATCAGAAAGACAATGAGACAGTACCAAGTCAGCCACTGTGGGCCTGTGGCTGCAGGGCCATAATGGCTGGGTGGTCTTATTACACTACAATCATGTTTTCCCCCCACTTGTAGGGTAGTGGCAAACCGTAGACAATTTATTACCCTTAGCAATAGAATTTTAGCCAACACAGTTTTCTCAATAGACTTTGCTGAAGTTAAAGATGTTATGGAATTCAGTGACTTTTATGTGAAAATAAATGTATGTAAGACCTTTTTCTTTAACATGTGTACATATTTAACTATTTAATTTAAATTCAAGTGTTTATGGTTGGCACTAAATATTTCTAGAAGATTGATATTCTTGTGTTATATATACATATAATTAATCTGTCACTTATTTTTTACTAAATAGGTAAAACTGCTCTGAGTCTATATGTCAAAATAATATTTTTGTTCTCTTTTTAGGGGTGGAATCTGTTTTCAAGGTTTTTTTAAAAATTAATAAATTATTGACCCTATGCTCTTCAGTACTGGAAGTAGGGTGTTAAGGTTGTTTCAATGTAGTAGGACCAATTCAAGCCTATCCCTCTCCTTCAGACTGATAAGTTCGTGTTTAAGTACCTGTCAACAGCATTCGTCTATAACTAATGATTGTCCAACATTAACAGTTGTAAGACACAAAAATCTTTATTAGTACAACTAGCTCTGTCATCCAGGGACTGGTGAATGAATTTGTAGATGTTGGAGCCTCAAGACTCCTTGGTTTGTTTTGCTCTCCCTGCTCCCCATTGGTGCCTGCCCTTTGGCTATTTCACTGTTCATTAGCGCCTTACAAGAGGACTGACAGGGTCCAACAGGGCTCGCTTCTGGTAAAAAGGCTTGGTGAGGAGACCGGAGCAATTGCCAATAGAAGGTTTTCAGATTATCTGTTAATGTCTCTATTACAAACTCTGTCCTCAGGAACGCTTGAATGTAGCCGTGAAACAAGTTTGTTTTTGAAACATTAGTTGTTTATTCTTTTTATCAGTACGATTTTATAATTTAGAAAAATTCTCTTCAAGATGTTAACATAAACCTCTTTTTTTAATTTTGCGTTCGCATAGAACTGATGAGTAGTTGCAGAGTAAGCTAGTTCCAGTAAGTCCTTTGTCCATATTCTAATTCAGAAGAACGGCACCAAGCTTGTTGTTGCATTGAGATCCAGCTTCTAGAATGGTTGCTCGTTAAAGTCAGGTAGAGGGATATTGCCTTGTGATGCAAGGGTCTTCTTTGGGAGTTAAAAGGTCATGAAACAAGAGTTCAGATATTCTCCCCTCTTAGGCATGTAACACATTTTAAGAAAAACGTGTCCCATGGAACTAACTCTAGGTATATGACCAAGGGAATCTGATGTTATTATTTCATATTGTAGTTTCAACCCTTCATGCAGAAAATACGCAATATTTCCTTGACATAGTGTACGGAAGACTCAGCATAAAGAAGGCTGCGCTGGGACAGGAATGCTTAAACACTTTCCTCTGCTCTTCCTTACCTATTGCTTGCTCTTGCTTGGCTGAATTGTTTAAACCCCATGGCTCCATGTCTGACTCCCTCGGATTTGGGGAAGTTTTAGTTTTCTGAGTATTTTGCTGAAGTCTTCGGTAACATAATGGATCCAGCCTGGGAATAAAAGAGGCTAACAAAGTAGAAGGGGGTTTTCATTGGGGAACTCATAGTCTGGCGAACTAAAAAGGATGTTGTGACGCCTGCTAAGTCACTGTACTGTGCTTTGGATGTTGTGAGGGTAAATGAAACTCCAGTTTTCAAGTGTTTTGATCTTCTGAATTTCTTTTTTATGAGACAGGGTCTCTCTTTGTGGTTCAGGCTGGCCCTGAGCTCAGTCTCCAACTCACATCACAGCAATCCTCCTGCCTCTGCTTCCCGAGTGCTGGGATTACAGGCGCGAGCCACCACACCCACCACTGTGGTGTGTGTTACTGATTGTTGCTGGGCGTGCGTCTCCATGCTCAATATTGTATGTGGTTATTAGGGGACTGAACCTGGGCCCTTGCAAGACAGGCGCCGGAAGCACTGGGCTAAATCCCTGGCCCTCTTCTGAATTTCATAGTCCGTCTGTAGATATTATTTGCTTCCCAAATCCTCATAACACTCTATACCATTTTTAACTTTATAAACATGATCTATGAATCGTTGGCACAATGTGAGCCCAAAGTTAACATTCTCTCATCGTCAACACAGCAAATATTGGGGCTAAGATCAAAGTCCATAGATCTACCTTGTCAAAATAATGAGTCAAGTCTGATCTAGTGAAGATAGGTTCAAAAAGATCAGTACTAAGTTGTTAGATGCAGGCTTTTGGAGGAAAGAGGAAAAGGGCATGGAAAGGCCAAAATAATTCCACTGAACCGCCGCCTCAACACATTGGCCCTATTTCACCTTTTGTTCATGCTGAATATAATTTATGTTTATCAAATAGTTTCTAAATCACAGGTGCTTAAAGCAAATTAGTGATATACTTTAATAGTTCTGAATAGTACTCTCCTTTATCTTTAAAAATGAGTTCTTTGAAGGTAGAAACCATATCATATTTATCTTACCCTTAGCAATGAGGATACAGGAGAGAATTCGGCAAAGTTATTAAGAGCTCAGACTGGCTGGGTTCAGGTATCATCTTAACCAGGGAAAGTTGAGCAGTGTCCACAGCCCCAGTTTTCCCTTCACAAGATGTTAATCAATCAAAATTCTCATCTCATAGGATTGTTTTGAAGAATGAAATGAGGAGTCATCAAAAATTTGACTTGCCACCTGGCAAACACAACAGTTCCGGGACCATCGCAATGCTTAATAAGTGTTTCCTGTGTAGAATCCAGGTTTTCTTTAGTGTATGGAAATGGTCTTTGAATTTCTGTTTCCTGAGAGTAAATATGGATTCAAATTAGGTTCCTTGCCCTTTTAACCTGCTGATTTGTATTTTCAAAGAGGCTGCCTTGGGTTTAAAAGTACAACCTGGATAGAGTATTATTCAGCCATAAAGAAGAATGAAATCCTGCCTTTTGCAGGGAAATGAATGGAATTGGAGATATCATGTTAAGTGAAATAAGCCCATCTCATAAAGTTAAAGATCTCGTGTTTCCTCATATATAAACAACCTCAAAATAAAATTATAAAATAATAAGTAACGGAGAGATGACAGGAAATTAGAAAGTAGACTTTTAACCTTAGAGAAGGGGTTGGGAGAGGTGAGAAAAAAGAAGGCAGTAGGAGGGATGAAAATAATCAAAATGTGTTATTCACATGTACCATTAAGCCAAAATGAATCTCATTGTTCTGTACTTGAATATGTTCCAGTTAAAAACCTACAGGCACCAAAGCAATATGCACAGTAATTTAGTATTCCAGCTCACAGCTTCCCACTTAGGGTAGGTAAACTGCTGCTCTCCACTGCCCAGGCCCAACAGAGGCTTTGAACTCCCTGTCCTATATAAAGGTTTCCATTTCCTCGGTTTTGGAACTGACATTCTGCTTTTCAAATCAAACTGAAGTGCCATACTTTAAAAGAATTTTTTGTCATACTTTTGAATCATCAGAAAAACAGAAGACAACTTTGTTAGGCAAACCTCACAAAATAATTTTTAAAGTAGTTTCCCATTTTTTTAAAACCAAAATTAATTTTAGTGATCTACTGTGTTCCATTCTCTTACTCCAGTGGCTCAATAAAGAAAAGAGGAAAATCAGTAAATAATGCTGTTTATTTCTTTAACTTCTTCCTAGGGCATTTTGAAGAACTCAGAGTGACACATGAAGGTAGTAGATATACAGTTAGGGCTTTCTGGCAGGAGGAAAACTTAAAACATTGGGCTTACATCATCATGGAAAGAAGTATTACATGGTCAGAATAACAGACAGCTATGGTTTGTAACTTAGAATTGAAGGCATTAATGTTACCTATAGAGAGTGCAGGTTTACCAAGTTCCCAGAAGGCCCGGATTTTTTCAGTCTTGAGGACAAGAAGTTTCAAAGCCCAGGGAAGAGATAGAATAATTATGTGGAAAGACACAGAAGCAAAAGATCTTAGCTACTAATAATGCTCAGAAGCCCCATTTGTCTCGCAGAATGGTTCTGGTGTCAGAACAGACACACAACACCCATTTTGTGTCAAAAGCTGTTCCTGGAAAATAATTTTTGTATTTCTTGTTTCAGTCTTTATATTTCCTTTCCAGTCATTATTCGGTGAGATAGTCCTACTTTAGAGTTCCTTAACATTTAGTGAAGCATTTGCACTCCTGCGCCCACCCTTGAACCTGTTTGATTTGGGATGGGGTTGGAATTGATGGTCCCGCCATTTCTGTGGTTATTTCTTCTGAGTGACTGGAATTGTGATCCTGGAAACACACTACAGAAGTTTCAATAAAGGGCAAAATGGCTACGTATGTTAATACTGTCATCAGTAATACTGCAATTCTCCTGAGCTCTTAATACATCTTAAACTTCTTTTTTTAGTACAACTCTATTAAACCCTTAATTCTCCTTTCTTACCTTTGGTTCTCAAACTTTCCACATATCTTAGATGGATGTTATCTTATTCCCAACCCTCCTTATAATTCCTTTGGCAGCAATGGTAGACTTTAGTGGTATTCCACTTGAAATTGCCATTTTTGAAATGCTCATTTCCAAACCATCAAACCAAGACAGTGGTTGAGTTTGTAATTTTTGTTTACCAGTGTTCTTCTCCCAGTGATAGCCTACTGTGTTGGGGTGGATATTGCATTTTATCCAGTGAATTAGACCAGTTTAGGATTCTGGGCTTTCCATTCTGCTTAGATAATTGATGAATTACATGAAACCATTTAAAATCAACTATCTTATTAATAAAATGATGACTTTGTCTAACATATAATATGCTTGGCTATTAAATGTCCAGTTTTAGTGGCGATCAGCTGACACTCTCTTGACAAGTTAATACCTGTGGGAGCAAACTGTCAGAGCTAGTGAGTTTATTATATTACTGGATTAACAGGATATTCTATGCATGTAAATTCTATAGTGCAAGAGAGCTTGCCCATACATAGTCATAGTCGAGGAATTCTTTTGTGACTGAAAATAATTTTTCTAAAAATAAAGACTCCTGCCTGGGATTGTTATGTAATATGTATTCAGAATGACTGTATGTTATTCTCTAAAGTAAATAGATTATAGTAAACTTTTAGACCTGTGTTTGAGAAGTGATATTTTTATTTGTAAAGTAACCACTAAATTTTCAACTTACGCACAATTTTAGTCGTTTTATTTTGTGGTTTTATTTTTGACTCAAGAATCCATGAAACTGTCTAGATTAATTTCTTGAAATTATCTTTGGGAGAAAAAGACTTATGTGCACGAAAAAAAGGGATCTAGAGAGAAGATTTCATGAGTACTCTGATAACGATACACAAATTTAATTGTATTTCCTGTGACAGAAGTATATTCATAAATTAGCCTAAATTTCTCCTTATACGGTTCTCTATCCATTTCCTCTTGTCTCGTCCTTAATGGTGACAGAGAACATCTGCTATGTTCGTCTTCAAATAAGTCTTCTGACATGGGAGTGTAGAGGGTACATACTTGAGGTCCTAACAGATGTATCTGGGTTTGAGTCTGGCCTCTACCATGAACTAAACTTAGGCCACTGTCTCTTCTTGGAGCCTAAATTTCTTCTTTTATAAAAAGTTTTGTAATACCGCCCTTTGCGTTTTAGTGAAAGTGTTTAATTCCTGGTGAATGCTCAAATATTGTCTCTTGAATCATTATTTTTAAAATCCATGGGAACCACCCCCCACACCTCCCACCCCCGGCTGTGGTCTAGGAGTCTGAAGTCAAAGGCCTCAAACTGGCCTACAATTCAGCCTTTTCTCTGTGGTCTTCCCTTCTTTCTTCCTTTGTCCTGCCCTGCCCTTCCCTCCCTTCCTTTCTTTTTCTTTTTAAAATTCTTTTCTCTTCTTTCTTTCCTTTATTTTATTTTTTCTTCCTGTCTTTTACTTTGAGATAGGGCCTTGCTGACCATGAACTTGTAATTTTCTTGCCTCCAGAATAGCTGGTATTGGACTCATGCTTCACTAGACCCAGCCTGTGAGAATATTTTAAGTCAGTTTTGTCTTTCCTATAGTAATATTCCGGAATATTTTTATGTCTCATATATCTAACCCATGAATCATAGTTTTAAAGGAGATTGAAGATAGTATAATAAATAGAATAATTCAGCAACAGCACACCTATCTGAATTTCTGGCTTCAGGAATTTCTAGTTTTTGGGACAAGACTCTTAGTAGGCATGTATCTATTTATTCATGTGGAAATGGGGATAATAATTATCATACCATCTCTGTCTTCCTCTCTGTGGATGGTGGTCAGAATAACAAGATAATTTATAAGTCATAAAGTACTATTATATTCATAAGGTGATTACACTATCAGCAATTAAAATTCAATACTTTTAAACAAGTTGAATGAATTCAATACTTTACAACAAGGTGATAGTAGGTGATATATATTAATTATATATTAAAATTTTGTTAAGTATCTTCAGCCTCCCTCTCTCCTGTATAGCTGTAATGAGGCATTAACTCTTTGCCATTTCTATCTGCTCTTATTTATGGTTGAAGTGTTGAGAACAGTTCCAGCACTAAAGATGTTGAGTTTGTGTGTAGTTTAGTCAGGTTAAAAGAGAAAAAATGAGAATCAAGTCGTGTCATTTTCTGGTACAAACTCTCCGTGTGAATGCGATGATGGTGTGTATTCATAATGTACCAATAAAGATTTGAAATTTAAAAAAAGAGTGCCAGATGACTGAAGTGGGAAAACAGGAATGATGAACGGAAGATAGCTCTCAGCGGTGGACACTCAAAGGAAGAATCATAGAATTGTATCGCCTAAGAGAGGTACTGCCAAGTTCCAGCAGAAGAGTGTTGTGGTGAAAATGATCAAGATGTTACGAATGAGAAGGGAGCTTTGTTTGGGACCTTAGAGGTTGTTTAGAAAGGAAGTAACCTTGACGCCAACTGTGATCTTAATCAGGAGAGAAAAATGACCATGTCTGGACAGATGCGATCTAAGAGAGAAAGTTGGGCTGGAGGATGGATTATGGAGGACTGGGAGGGTGAAGTAGGAGAAAACTAGTGGGTGAATGGAGTGCTCCAGCTGTGGGAGCTAAATCATGAGGACTGCATAGAAGTGCTGAAATTGGGAAGAAAAGATAGAATGGATATCATAATTCTAACGTTTATATATGCTGTTGGTTGTATATAGTTTGTTTCATACAGAGTTCACAGAAACAACTTCTTCATGTTTGTGTCAAGCTTTTGGTTTTGTTGCATCAGTTCAGTTTTATGTCATATTTAATGATGGGACTGAAAGAGCAGAGTAGAATTTGATTAAACATTTTTGCTAATTACCTTATTTATACGTTGTGATGTTCTAATAGATCCAGCAGTGGTGGGCTGGCTAAGGGTCAGGGACATGACATGAGGCTTTGCTGAGGTCCTTTGCTCCATGGATGCTTTCGACTTGAGCCACTGAATCACTTAATCGTTTTTGGCATCCTAAGTCAGTGATTCGGAGTGGGCAGAATGGTAGCGTGATGTCATGTCTGGGGCATGAGCCTGTATCCACCGCACACGGGTCCCTCCCTTCCTGGTCTGGGCAGCTCAATGCATAGTGCTTGGCACATAGTGAGCTCTCAATAAATTTAGTTGCTTTTCCCATCCGTCTCTGGCTCTCAGATAGGAATATCCAGATTTGAGAACGCCACCACAGCTTTCTCAACCAGAATCTGTAGTGAAAGCTGACCCGGACACCATGTGTGGGAATGCAGTTCCAGATAGGTGATGGTGCTGAGTGTACAACTAAGCCTTCCGTCTTCGTGAATCATAATCAGATCTCTTCCAGGACTAATAAGTTTTAACTTAGCACACCCTTTCTAAACTGATGTTTTGACATTTGAAAGTATTTGCTATGAAAAATAGCTAATGGCAATGGGTACCATTTTTGAGACATTCTGTGTTCGACCCCTACTATTTTACTTTATTGACATTTCTATTCTTCCAAAACAGAAGATCAGAAGGAAGACCCTTCACATTTTCTGCAGATTTCTAAATAAGAAAAACATGAAGCTATTCAAGAATCTGTTGATAACCTTGAACATTCATATTTTTTAAAACTTAAGTTTTTTACCCTTTCATAGTAAAGTTAGACTCCTTTGCTGTTTACTTTCTCCCTTTTATTCCAAATTCCATCAGATTTGTAAAATTCCATTAAGTTTATCGGTACATTTTAGATATGCATTATGATCACATTCATCATTGAGAATTTGTACCTGTACATGATATATCTTGGTTCTTGTTTTTTCCCCATTCCCCTTATTTCCCTTCTACCCCTCCACCCTTCCCTAGTCACAAAAGCTTTGTTTCCATTTTTTCCTTCTTTTCTCATATTTTTCCTTCTCTTCTCTCCCCACCCCCACTTTCTCTTACCTTTTAGACCTATCTTTATATTTCTTTTTAGTTGAAATAATTATAGAGTCACATACAGTTACACAAAGAAATGCCATAGAAACTATAGGGTTTACCTTGCTTTCCCTCAGTGGTGACGTCTTTAATATTTTAATTTTTTATTTTTTTCTGGTATAATGCTCAGGATAAAATCTAGCACCATGTATGTGTTAAACTTTAAGTTCTACTACAGAGCTACAGCCCACCCCTACATTTTGTAAAAATATAGCACAATACCTCAACCAGGCGGTTGTCATTAGTACAGTGCACCCGTAATGTTCAGATTTCCTCAGTTTTACAAGTACTCATTTTGTGTATACCGATGTATGCAATTTTTTAGGTTCAAGTATCTACCACTAGAAATAATGTCTTTTTTTTTTTTTTTTTTTTTTAAATACTGGGGGTGGAGCCCAGAGCCTTCATGTATGGAGCTACATCACCAGCCCTTTTTTATTATTTTATTTATTTAGTTAGTTAATTTTAGTTTTTTGAGACAAGACCTCACTGTATATTCTAGGCTGGCCTTGAACTCACCATGCAGTCCAAGGTGGTCTTTAATTTGCAGCAATCCTCCTGCCTCATCCCTCTGTGTTCTGGGATATCTGGTGTGCAACACCACACCCAGATTATTTTTAAAATTTTGAGCCAGGGTCTTGCTAAGTTGCTGAATTGTCATGGCTAGGTTGAACTTACAGTCCTCCAAACCACAAGCTGGAATTATGGGTATGTGTAACCATGCACACTGCACTGTCTTTTAAGACTATCATTATTTGAGAGTTTCTGTGTATTTCATGAAAACAGACTTTGAAATGTGTTTGCTTTAAATATGTAAGAATGTGGCCTGGCTGAAGGAAGGTGGGGAATGGAAAGCGGACCTGTGGTTCCTCCCGTGGCTGTTACTCTTTCCTATTCCCTCATTAGAAAGGGTTGGCGGGCCCAGGCAGGATCATAGGTGGGCTTGGCACACAGTGACTTGCCTGGAGTAACTCATTATTTGTATTGCACTAAACGCCTGCCAATTTTAGAGAGGCCAGGAAGCAGAGTGCTGGTCTAGGAGTATAACACACCTGCTATTCCTGAGGCCGTGGACCACGTGCCTGCTTGAGTACCTGTTTGCCCTTTGGGCTAGATTTGAGCATGTCTCCAGCATCCTGACTTCCTGGATGATGTCTTTATTCCCTCTCAGAAGTTCTTTGTTCCAAAACTGTCTTGCTAATTTGGACCTGGGATTCTGGCTTACTCTAGAGTGGGCTACAATAGAAGTCTGTCATCTTGACACCTTTAAGAGTACCCACATTTGGTAATGCTGTGATAATGTTAGGTTTCATAGCTTTAAAAATTGCAGGTTAGGGCCGGAGATTTATCGCAGTGGTTCTGGAGCCTGCCTTGCAAATACAAGGGCCTGGGTTCGATCCCCAGTAACCACATAACAACAATGCCAGGTGTAGAGACTCACATTCACCAGCAATCAGTAGCACATACCACAGAGCTGGGCGTGGTGGCTCACACCTGTAATCCCAGCACATGGGAGGGAGGCAGAGCCAGGAGGATTTCTGTGAGCTCGAGGCACAGCTCAGGGCCAGCCTGAACTACAAAATCGAGACCCTGTCTCAGAAAAAAAAAAAACCCAAAACAAAAAAACTGCAGTTAAACGTACCCACACAGAGAACAAAATCATGTTACATTGTAAGTCCTAGATAGATAGATGGCCACGGTGCCTGTCCAGTTAAGTATTTCAGTCCCATATTCAGTGTGAGAGAAATGGGATTTTTAAGTAGCTTAAACTACAGACATTAAAATTTGAGAGTGACAAAGGTCTATGGTATTCCACTAATCACTTCCCGAATCCGACTGTTGCATTAGGTGGGTGGAACATAGATGAGGAGGAGGAGGAGGAGGAAGTTGAGGATGTCTGTGCATAATAACGAGAGCAGAATAGCCTAAATATGATTATCGTGGGAGCCTTTCAAAGAATGTATTTAGTATAATTAGGTAAAATGCTCTATTGGATCCTACAATCCAATATGTTGTATGTTGTATGTTGTAGCATACAAACAAAAGCTACTCTGTATCTCTTTGGACTAGTATTTTTTCTACTGGTTTTTAAAAATTTTTTTTTTTTTTTTTTTTTTTTTTTTTTTTTTTTTTTTGAGACAGGGTCTCGCTTTGTGGTGCAGGCTAGCCCTGAGCTCAGCTTCAAACTCAGATCACAGCAATCCTCCTGCCTCTGCCTCCTGAGTGGAGGAGGGATTACAAGCGTGAGCCACCACACTCGGCACTGTGATATGTGGTACTAATTGCTGCTGGGCCTGAGTCTCCACACCCAGTATGGTATATGGTTACCAGGGATCGAACCTGGGCCCTTGCGCTTGCAAGGCAGGCGCTGGAACCACTGAGCTAAATCCCCGGCCCTAAAAATTCTTAATTAAGGACAAAATGAGTGTGGCTCAGTGGTAGAACACTTGGCTTCCACATGTGAGTCCGTGGGTTTGATCCTGAGCACTACAGAAACCAACCAGCCTCTCAAATATGCAATAACTGTAAATGACATTGGGGTTTGGGGTAGAAATTATCATCTAACTTAAATAAAAGTTTAGTTCTGAAGAGCTGAAGATATTTTTGAGACTCTTGGATGTGTAGAAAATACTATTTTTGAAAGAGAAGTTATAAGAGTTCCAGGATTGGCTGCTATATTTCCATAGCGAACCCCCTGGAGCCTTACCTAGCCCAGATGAAGGTGATCAGACTGCTGGTGCGGACTGCGCAGGTGATCACTGGGAATGTCGTTGTGCTTCTGTGTCCTTCAGTTTGTCCCTAAGGTGCAAGCACTGTCAGATCATTAATTTTGAAAGTATTAAAATGTGGTGCTTGAGATCCTCAGCTATAGCTCTGGACTTAGTCTACGTCTGTGCAGTAGAATCTTCTCATATTCTACGAGAAGGTGAGAAAGCCAAAGCTTTACGCAATTGAGTGTTCAATTTAAGGTCACATAGTGTCATTTTTAGCTCTGGCGAGAACTATGTTTCCCAACTCCAAGTCAGTTTCTTTTCCTTTTAAGCAGCAGCTTCCTCTGGCCTCACGTTGATTTCCAGTGTGTAATGTTGGCCGCAGAGCTTTTCTTCCTTTAGGTCTTGCATTAGGCGTTTTTCTCCCCCTTTGTGTTTTTAGATGTATGATCTAATATTAGGTGGATATTGTATTAGTAGGTATTATTATTAGGACACTATGTTATTAGGTTTTATTGTTTTTAGGAGGTTGTTATTAGGTATAATATTCAAGATCCCAACCTTGGGTGACTTAACTCAGCACAAAAATTTATTCTGTCACTTTTCTGGAAACTGGGAATCAGAGATCTGGGTATCTGCAGGACCATGCTCTCATGAAGGACCTAGATGCACATCTGTTCTATGCCTTTCCCACAGCTGGAGATTCTTAATATCCATTGGCTTTTAGATGTATCACTCCAGTCTCCTCCTCTTTAGCCATTTGTTCTTCCTGAACGTCTGAGTATCTATCTCTGTTAAACTTATAAAGACACTATTCATAACTAATTCAACTGCATCTTAATGACCTTAACTTGATTACATCAATAGTGACCCTATTTATTACCAAATAAGGTTCCACCCATAGATACAAGGAGGATTACGAAATCACCTTATTTTTAAGAGGATGCAATTAAACCTATGACAGGTTTCTTTGGATTCAAAACTATTTTTAGAACCACGCAGATGTTTGTAACACATGGGAGTATCTACAGTGAATTTCACTCAATCTAATGACTCATGTTCAACACGTATGGTTTGTTATTGTTTTGTGGTATAATTTGTGGATTAATTCTTTCCTTTGAAACCATTTGTTGACCTTAGTCTGTTAAAGACAGAATGAATATGAAAATGTCTAATTTTCATTTGCAGTATTTTTGAGGCTGGGATACCGAGGATTGAACTCAGGATCTTGCACTAGCCAGGGCAGGCAACTGCACCACTGAGCTACATCCTCGGCCCTTTATTTTCAATTTATGGAGGCCAATAAAAGATTTTTAAAGAACTAAAAACTGTCACAGAACACCAACATTGAATTTCTTTATCATTTAGGTTTTCTGTTTTCTTCGTACTTGTTTGCATGACAAAATGATAGAAATTTATGATTTTGTTTCTGTAGTTAAAAATTTAGAATAAAATGTTTGCATATTATATATAATGGTGTCTACACAAATTTTAAACAAAAATTAAAGAAATTCTACTCAGCATTCTAAACTTCATGTATTCTCCCAAATGTTGTTAATTGAATGTAATCATTTGTGTTCATAATCTTCCTGATCTCATTCTCTTTAATGTTATTTAATCAATTTAGGAGGAAATAGAATCTTAACATATAATCTTAGCACATACTTTTTGAAAAGATATTTTCAGAAGTATGTAATGGAAATGAATTGCCTTGTCTTTATTAACTTTTATATGTGTAATTCCAAATCTTCCTTTAAATTAATGTCTTTTAGCTTCATATATACCTCTTCCCGTAAGGCTAGTCCCCATTTCCTATAACCTTACAGACCTAGGAGAACAGTATTTTCCCTTCTGTCATTTTGATAATTATGCCCTCTGTGCTCAGTGGTGGCCTATTAACTCACATGAATACTATGGGCTTGCAAAATGGCCTCAAATTTCCATATATTGGAACTGTGAGAATTTTCTATAACGGTGCTTTAGCAATAATGATGGAGGTGCAGGCATTTCCTGAGGATTAATGACCAGCTGGAAGGAACCAGTGGCCCTTGGCTCTGCCTCCCAGCCAGCCATTAATTCCAAGGAAATGTCTTTTGCTGAGGTCGTTATTGCTATTATAAGCTTAAAATGGAAAAACATAATAGGTGTATGAGTTATTTTTATGGGTTGATGCAGTTTCCAATGTATGCGCTGGATCCAGAAAATGAATGTGTATACATGTAAGAGTTAGTCAGATTGTTTGAATCATCCCTCTGTATTCCACATGTTTTATGACTGATTTTATGGTTCTCTACCTTTCTTTCCCATTTAGAAAAGAAAAGAAAGAAAATTGATTCAGTAAGTCTTCCACTGGTTTAAATCTTAAAAAGTACTGTGCTCAGTGACATATTTGGAAACACTAGTTTCTGTTAGTGACTACAGATAATATTCAGGCTTCACATATGGTGTGAAGGGAACATGACTTTCTTTTACATTCTTGTGGTGATAATTACTCTGTTAGAATAAAATACTGTAAGAAAGGAATAGGGGAGGAAAAGACCCTGTAATGATTGTGCTCTGGTTCTTGGACTTTTCTCCAGTATTTAACCACCATCTTATATTTCCATCTTTGCATATTGAGGCAATAATACACAGTTATTCAACATTCCAGGGTTTTAAAAAATCTATGACATGTTAGGCCTTTTGATATAAACTTAGACAAACTCTAAGTCAGAGTCAAAGTGTTGTGTGTCATGTTGCACATTGATTCTTTTAAAATTAAAACTACCTCTTGCTGTATTTTGGATTATTTTTATCTGGACAGTTAAAAGGCTTTTCTAACGTCCTAATACAGTAAATCTCAGATAACTTGAAATACTGCCAACTTGATGCAGAAATGTGAACAGTCTCATTTAGACACAATGGCCGGGGAGTTTTTTAATACACTATCAGCTACGGGCTGCATATTTACTAATCATCTGCCGTGAGCGGGATTTGGTGGAGAATTTACAATATTACAGGACACAGGACTGCATGAAAAAGGAATCATGCTAAAATATCTTTTCCTGCTAAACTCTGTTTCCTGTCATGCTTCTTTCCTTCCTCTACCAGATTACTTTCCAGACTACAAGAAGTGTGACTATCAATAGCATCCTTTGCATTCCCTGAGGTGTTCTGATTTGAGTGAGTAAACTGTACAGTCAGCCTGCCTGTTTTTTATATGAACTACTCTAACCTGTTTATTCATGTTCTTAGCTCGCCTGAAAATTATTCTTTCACATCATACTCTCTCATGTCATTTTACTGTTCCCCTACTGCCAAATAGCTCCTAATTTGTGAGTGAAAAATTTAGAAAAGTTTCCAGTTAAATAAATAGAATCATTTGGCTCATGGCTTACCATTTTCTTTGTAGACATGCAGCCAAGTAAGTAACTTCCTTTTCCACCTTCACTTTTACTTGGAATTTCCTACTTTTAGCTACCTAAAATCTTCTTCAACTCTTGAAGTCCTGTTTAGCCCGGCTAGTGTATGAATGCGCTCATTAGTCAGAGGTGGGGTTGCTCACCCCTGCAGCATGCACACTTACTGTGACTGACTTGCTCATAGCATTACTCATTTTTCCTTGTACTGTAAGTTCTTTGAAAATTGCTTTGGATTTTCTTCAAGATAAAAGGCATTGCTTTGTTGAGTAGATGACAAAAAATGTGTAGCTAGACTACTCAGGTAATTACCACAAAATGATTTCTTAAAACTATTTCATTGGAAGTTTTTAAAAAAAACATTCCTACAATATTATGTCAGTAATTACTGCACCCTGTGGAATTACTCCTGCTGCTAATCTCTTGGATCTAGTACTTAGAGACATAAATATAAATGACATTAACAGTGCTACTGCATTCAGGGAGTAGACAAAATAAGAAAGTAAACCTTACTGCAGATGTTGGAAAAAATATCTTCAAAGACAACAAAATGTAGACTGCTTCACTATGCATGGTTCAGGTACAGAGCCTAAGTGAAGTTCCAAAGTATAAATAACAACAGGATGGCAGACTCTTCTCCGTATGTACAGAGAGATTATCTGCTTTTGTAGATTTTCCTTCTACTCACTAACAATCAGTGTGTCACTGACTGACTATTGAAGAATAAGAGTGTTCAAAGAAGCAACACTCACCAATTAGGATAGACATAACAGTGTCGCGAATCCTGGCTACGGGTGTATTTATTTTTAAGCATTGTTTATATGCATAGGTCACAGTGGAAAACTGAGTTCATACGTTCTGTTTGTTTTTTATTTCAAAATAGTGCATTTGGTGGTTTCAACTCCTTTTATTTTATGTCAGAGTCTCTTAAACTGGTAAGTACATAGACACTATGCATGTTTAAATAGCCTTGCATGTCTGCTGTACATAAAATAGCAAGAGTAAATTAAGGGGCTGGGGATTTAACTTAGTGGTTCTGGCATCTGCCTGGCAAGCTCAAGGTCCTGAGTTCGATCCTTAATAACGACATGCCACAACGTTGGGTGTAGTGACTCAAACCTTTACGCTCAGTACTCAGGAGGCAGAGGCAGGAGGATTGCTGTGAGCTGGAAGCTGACCTGGGCTACATAGTGAGACCCTGTCTCAAAAAATAAAAAGGAAAAAAAGTAATAGAATAAAAAAATGGTTTACTTTTTTTTAACAGGATATACTATTTTCTGAATGGAGCATACTTTAATATATGAGTAAATTTTTGAAAAACAAATCGGTTTATTCATAGCATGTTCCTAATTCTACTGAGTGACTTCAGATTTTAGAGGGCATTAACAAAACAATAGCATTGGATATATTTGCTTTTTCTCAGAATCATTCAACAAACACATAGACACCACAACCTCAAACAGACAAACAAAATAAGTTCACTCTGCTCATTTTGTTTGTTTGGTTGGGTTTTTTTTCCCCTTTGCTCATTTATTTATTGTTTTTTGCAAACCTGAGGGCCAAACCTAGGGCATTTATTTACATTGAGCTACTTCCTTAGTCCTTTTTAAATTTCTTCTTTAAAGACAGGGTCTTTGTAAGTCACTGAGTGTCCCAAGCTGGGCTTGAATTTGTGATCCTGTTGTCTCAACTTCCAGAGGGCTGGGATTATAGGTATGGGCCACCATGCTTGGTTCTGCTCACTTTTTGTTTTTTCCATGTTTGATACAATAAGAATCACTCCATTACTACCATACTTAACTCTTCTAGATAGCTTGACATTTTTTATTGTGTAGACATGTATATACACTAAGTATTGCTGAAAGTATATTTAAAATAGGTAAAAACGATTAGTCTACAGAGCGTACACAGTGGAAGTCAGCTGTTAGAAATATCTTGTATTTCAAAGATGTCAAGCGTTGCATATCAAAGATTATATGTGGAATAGAAACATGGGTCATCTGGTGGGCAGCCCTGCCTCCAACTAAGGAAAACAAACTCAGGAAGAAAAGGAGTAGATGTGAGGATCTCGATGAGATGGTGCACTGATTACAAGTGTGTGAAGTTTAAGAGCGAGTGCTGAGATAAAGATGATAAAATGGGTGCCATTGGTAGTAGCTATAGCTACTATGAATAAAGATCTCAAGAAAATTCCCAAAAGTCAAATAGTGAGGTAGAAATGGTGAAGAAATGGAAAATTTCTGCACAGGAAAGAGATCAAATAGTCTGTCAGCTTCCAGTATTGGTGTGTGGACCATCACTATTTCTGCCTGCAGCCATCCCCTTGTCCCAAGAGTTTGTGTAGTAGCCAGCTTACTTTGTTCCCTCCCCACACAGCCTCAGCTCATTGTCAGTGGCAGGGGTGTTATTTCACTATAAGCTCCCTAGACCCAGGACATCCCTGAGGTGCACCACGCACAGCGGTGAACCCTAAGTTCTGGGGATGCTGCTTGCACTCCAGAACAGGGGCTGACACCAGGGAGGACTCTTCTAGGTCCAGATCATTGTCATGTGTAGTGATATTTCATTTCCTATCTGGAAAAGCTACAGTTTACTTATGCAGGTAACTTTACAGGATGGAGCATTTCTGTTTGGCTTGCTAAAACTGGGAAGCCAAAATAGGAACAAGTGCAAGTCCCAGTCTTAGAAGCTGACTGCATTGGTTTTAGAAGTTGGCTGCACCTTCCCTTCTTACACTGTAAACTGAACATCTGTAAAGAAGAATGAAGTGTCCTCTGTGTATTTCAACACACTGTCTTGACTTCAAGGATCATGAGATTTCGAAGATTAACCAAAAAAAAGATGCCAGCATTTTTTGCATGGATCATATGATGAGAAACTAAGTTGTGGTTTGTGATTCTAAAACACACACACACACACACACACACACACACACACACACACACACACACACAAATAAAATGAAAGGTTTCTACATGAATAGAATTATAAATATTTGGAACAGTAGGTTCTGTACCTCGTCAGTCTACTTAACCTTCTACGGACTTTATCTCCAGACTATAGTACTTGTGATTGCACATTTAGAAGACAGTATGAGCCTTTCAAAACTTTTGTAAGGTGCAGTGTTTCTGGGTAAGCTCGCTTGGCACAGAAATTGTACTTGTGCTTGATTTTGGCTAAGCAGTTTTAGCAATCCAACAAAAATGCTTGATTCTGCAAAGCTAATTGCAAAACAAAATCTTAACTTCTCCAGATGGAAAACAGGACACCCAAATACGCTGACCAAAAGAAACACGTTGTTTTCTTCATTAGGCCTTTGCAGTCAGTTCCATCAATATTATGTATGTGCAGTAAACATTTATGAGCATGTTTAGGTCCAAGCAGCTAGAGGGATTTTGTGCCAGTGGCTATTGATGAGTAACATGACTAGGAATCTCTTATGCCTGATATCTATGGCAACTAACTACGACCCATTTCCATTGTGCTTATTAACTTTCAACCTGCTTACCAGGCATAGCCTCTTCAGACTCCAGGATTCCTACGTTGTATATGCCCTCCCCCTATGAGAGTAGATAAATACTTTTCAGAAAAGTCAGTGTAAAGTAAGACACTTTAAAAGATTGGAAGAATGCCACATAGCAGCCAAGATGACAATTTTTGGCCCAACTGTTGCTTTAATTGAGTAGTGTTACATAGACAAAATTATGTAGCGAGAATCAGAATTATGCTTATTAGGAAAAGAATAGTAGTTTCTTGCCGTCCTTGAAATCTTCTGTTATTTTACTGACACTATTATTTGCTCTTCTCTGGATAGTATACATTCACTGTGCATTTGACAGGGAACAGCAGATTCGTTATTAATGTTCATGATTTTTCTTAATACAGGCCATATAATCATAGTAGAAAAGTGATTTTGACTTATGACATTAACACAAATATTGTGTCAAGGTGTAAAGTTACAGATTAAGGAGAAAAAAATCTATATCATTAAAATTATACCAAGTATATAATCATAATTGTTGGATCCAAGTAGGGAAGATCCTTAAGAGATAAAAGCAGTTGTCCAACATAGGAGAAAGCATGGAAATGGCCCTTCGAAAGGCAACTCTTTCCCCACACCACTAGCATTTATCATAGGGCCCAGGTAGGCCCTATGCTAAACACCAATGGCAATTCCAGGCCCTTGTTCTCATGACTGTTATTCTAGAGAGGAATGGTAAGTAGTGGCCTATTTGTTTAAAAAATAATGAGGATGATAATTTCAAGCAGGGATAACAACTAAGAAGAAATGCAAATCCAGTTCATGGGACAGATTGTGTTGGGGTGAAGAAGTTACTGTATTTTAATATATCTTGCCATGCTAAAGATTGAACCTAGGATGTCAGATATACTAAGCAAGTGGCTCAACCATTAAATCACACCCCCTAATCCTGGGAGAGGCTACTTTAGATCCATTACTTTGGGTTGGGCTGATGAAGAGTAAATGTGGCACGCTGAATTTAGAGCTAGCCTTCCCATGGTAGGTGATGCAAGCAGCGTTTGGGCAGAGAGTTATGAGCTGAGTGCTTTCATTTCCTGGGTCATGATGAGTGTAACTAGGTAAAATACCCAAATAAATTTGCATGTGTCATTAAGTGGAAAGTAAAAAGAAATCATTCATTATATTTGTCCTTTTGGGGCACCTACTGAGTGAGCATCTGTAAGTTTCAGAGTGAAATAAATATTACCCCTCCCTCTCCTTCCAGCTCACATTCTCCATCACATAGTTAAGAAGGCAGCCAGAGCCACGGTAAACGCAAGTGCAGTCTCTCTTCCTTTTAGCAGGGCTGATTCTAAAAAATTAACTGGCACTTAGCTGAGATGTATCCGACATGTAGCAACATTGGCAACATGTAGCAACATGTAGCAAATCTGGCAAAATTTGTCTTGACCCATTTGAATCAGATTGTTCTATTCTCCTGTCATCCTTGCAGAGATAAGAGAGACGGTGAGGGAGGGGGAATGGACTTTCATTTTCTGGTTTATAAATGGTGCAGAAAAATAGAGGAGAAAAGAGAGAAGGAGAAGGAATAGAGTGGAAGAAGGAGATCCCAGAAGTTCAGCTGAGTTAACTTATTAACTCAGATAATGACCAAAAAGTTGACATTGACTTTAGGGTCTGCCATGCTCATTAACTCGTATTTCTGAGTGTGGCTAATGACAAGAACTGTATAGAAATAGCCAGTTGTCCTACGTTGCAACAAGCAGATGCTGATCCCACCGGGACACTGAATTCTTTTTTGCATTGTGTGGAGAACATTTTTGTTTTTGGATACCAAGACCACATAAAAATCAGCAGCCTTGTCAGGAAGGGAAACTTCTAAGAACCTACTCTGTGAGGGGGAGGATCAAAAACCAGCTCACTTGGAGTTGTATCTGAGCCGGACCCCTCAGAATTGGCTGGTCCATCTTCCCTTAGTGAGTGTTTATTATGTTTAAGCTACAGAATGTATGACTGTGAAAAGACAGAAGGAGCGAGAAGACGGAAATCCTATCCTCATGATACTGACAAATCAGCTGGACCGAATACACATGAATCAACTGAAGACTATTTCTGCCAAGTTCAAGTTGTGTAAAAGTGGAGCATATGAGTCTTGTGGGGACACAGAGTTAAGGCGTGAGTTATTAGTCAGTGAAGCTGCCGGCAGAAAAGGAATTTTGGGTGGAGCTTTGAAGGAAATGAAGAAATGTAAGAATTAATATACTTAATGGTTGTCACCTGTACAGACTGGAAACACCACGAGGGCCAGAATGTAGCTTCTCTTTTTAACATTTACCTAGAATTCCTTTGTAACAGTATTTACCAAAAGTTTGTGTGGCTGGACTGGGCATTGTTTTGCTAAACTGACAACAAGTTTGACTTTGGACTCTGTCACCAACCATGGAACAAAACGGAAACAGTCTTACAAGTGCCTTACAGATCAGTCCCTTTTGTCTTTCGAGGTTCACCTCTGTTTTGAGCTCTTTACCTTTCCATCATTGATCACAAAAGAATCTCTGCATCTGAGAAGGAATAAATATCCAGTAACCTGTGGCTGGCCCAACTAAAAGGGGAAAATCTATTGAATACCACTGGAAGTGTAAAGATCTCTTGAGAAAGTAAGACCTCAGGAGAAAGCAGTGGTTAAATTGCTAAGTCCTTTGAGTCTGAAGCTTTCCTTCCCTTGCAGTACAGATAAGTGCCTGATCTTGAAGCATCGTGTTTCTGACTTCTTTGTTCTGGCTTTATGTTTCCCTCCAAAAAAGAAATGCCCTTTTCATTTGTATGTTGAACTCAGAGGATGTCAGAGATCCTCCCTGCGTGGTAGGTGGTTTTAAGGAGCACAGGGAGAATGATAGCTGAGCGTCTTCCTGGCGGCGGTCCATATGACTGGGAGGAGCTGGATTACTCTCCATTTCTGGCCATGTCTGAACGTGAAGAGGAGAGGAAGAACAGAGGCAGTGAGTTAAAAAGCAGTGTATACCTTAAAGAGGAAGAAAAAAACGAAAGCAAGAGTTTCTTTTTGTAAGTTCTGTGTGAGTAATTGCTACTTTCTGCATGGTTCTTGTCCAGTTTAGTACATCTTACAGGAAGGTTATGGAAGGGTGAGATGGAAGCAGAACTCAGGCGGTACCAGTCTTGCTTGTTTCTGTTGAACTCTTTCACTTCACTCTTCAGTCAAAACCTCCCTAGCAGAAATTTTAGCATGTTATCAAATAGATGATTAGAGGTTTTTATTAATTATTCTTAATAGAAACATGAAATCATGGCATTTTGAGTTGGAAAGTAAATTGAAGTTTCATATTAATATCCAGAATATAGACAATGCAATATTATAAATTCTAATGCTGCCCCAAGCTATCAGCACATTAAATACAAGTGACCATTAATTTCTGTGCCATTATGCATACAAATTGACCGCGTTAAACTGTTACATTCCTTTGATCAGTGAGGCAGAAACCCTTTAATGGAATACATAATACACAAAAAGATTGGTGAGAATGTATTTAGGAGCTATTTTCTAAAGATCTGCCTTTTTGAGCTCAACACTAAGTAGACTTTGATGAATTTTTTTGCATTGTTCCCTGGACCAAATTAGTTCAGGTCTGTATCGTTTAAAAAAGAATACTATACCATCACTATCATTGTGTACATTCATAAAACATGATTAGAAAACATGATTAGAAAACATTAGAGAAGGAAGATAGTGAATCATAGACACTGAGAAAGAGAACTGAATTGTCTTGGAAGTAGAAATGACATAGAATGGTTGCACATCAGGGACTTTATCCAGCAGATGGGAAATGTCATGGCTCCCAAAGTTCTGCTTGATAGATGAATGGATCCTCAAATGTAATCTGATTTCAAAACTCATATGCCACACTTGCTGTTCCCCGAGGTTACCAGGGAGAAGTTCAAGAGGTGCCTTCCATAAGGTCACTCCCCTGGGATGGCAGGACCTACCTTCTTCCTGCATGTTTTTCACAAAATGGGCTAGAAATTGCTGCTCTCTTTCTGTATTTATGAAGCAATAACCAAGAGATACAATTTGCATTTCATTTCTATACTATTTTCAGATCATTTTACAACATAGGGAATATAAATGAATGTATTAAGCAGAGTCCTACTTTCTACTCCTATTAAAGTCTACCAAATATAATGATTTGTTCTGTTGACCTCAAAATATACCTGTAAAAGCACATTTTAGTGACAGTTTTATTAATGAAGTAAGTGAATCTCAGAAAATTCAAATAACTTGCACAGATACTCAAGCTACAATGTAGTAAAACTGAATGTTGATCTCAAGTCTACCAATCTTCAAGGACCACGATTTTCTGAACCTTACAGTCCAAAACATTAGAAAAATTATGGAAATTTCAATAGTCTTTTAGGTTTTTTTACACTTAGCTTTAGGATCAGAAACATTGGTAATATTTTTAATGTAGTGCTTAATATTCAAATTACATATTTAATTTGAGCACTTAACATGCATTCAGGTCAGTGATTTAAATTTGTATATAGGTAAATAAAAATATGGCTCTTAGTTTCAAGAATTTAGTCTAGATGTAGATGTGCTTATGCATACAACTTCTGTTTACTTTGAACTCTATATGTCAGGTGTTACGCTCTGGGTACATTATAGACATTATTTTTGCTTTATTATTTAATCCTTAAATCTTAATAAAGTAGTGATTTCATAAATATTTTAATCAAAATGTAAATCAAAGCAACTATCCATGAGGCTTTTATTGCAGCTAGATAAAATAAAGAAGGCTTTGGGCCGGGGAGTTAGCTCAGTAGTTCCGCGCCTGTCTTACAAGCGCAAGGGCTCCGGTTCCATCGCCGGTAACCACATACAATACTGGGTGTGGAGACTCACGCCCAGTAGCAACCAGTACCACATACCACAGTGCTGGGCGTGGTGGCTCATGCCTGTCATCCCAACACTCGGGAGGCAGAGGCAGGAGGACTGCTGTGATGTGAGTTAGAGGCTGAGATCAGGGCCAGCCTGAACTACAAAGTGAGACCCTGTCTCAAAAAATTCTTTAAAAAAAAGAAGGCTTTACAAAGGAGATGAATGGCATTTGAACTGAGCCCTGAGGAACGAATGGGATTTTAGTAGGACAGGTGGGAGAGGGATCCCTGGAGAGGGCCTTCCACACCATGTGGAAAGTAAGAGCAGATCAATGAACTCAGGGAAGTATAGTGTCCTCAAGTAAGAGCAGCTCATGTGTGCTGGATGGTATGACCTGGGGCCAGAGAATGGGTAAAGGGGTGAATATGGAAGATGAACCAAAACAATAAGTAGTACCAAATCATGAAGGCTATGTACAGCATCTGTAACATTAAACATGAGTAGTAGAAAACTAATGTGGATTGCTAAGCTAGAGAATGACCAGTCAAATCTGATGGGATTTAGAGGAACTATAGGCTCACACAGAAGACAATACTCAGGCTGTAGTGACTAGTCCAGCATAGTTATTTGCTGTGCCAATTTTTTCTTTAGAAACTAGTTTTCCAAACATTTATTTATTGGCTCAGTGGTACATGTCTGTCGTCTCAGCTACTCAAAAAGCTGAAGCAGGAAATCACTTGAGTCCAGCAGTTCCAGACCAGCCAGAGCAATTATAGGAAGGCCCCACCTTTAGTTCATACAGTTTTAAATGGTTGAAAAATAAAAGAATGGTAATATTTTGTGGCACAAAATTTTTGTGAGATTGAATTCAGTGTTGATAATGAAGGTGCAGTGGACACAGTTGCACACATCTGATCAAGTGTCATCTGTCAAGTGACTCTTGTTCTATGTCAGCAGAATCAAGCATCAGCCACAGAGATTATCTAGCCAGCAAAACTCAAAAGTAGTCACTGTCTGGCCCTGCTGATTCCTACCTTAATGTGTCTTTCTGTCCTCTTAATCTATTTTTATGTTTTTTTTTTCTTCTGGGGTGTGAATGGAAAATGAATATAAGCACATTAATAGAGCTAACTCTGCTTCCAGGTATTATTTTGTATGTTCCATGTCTAGATTCCCAATAATGAGGTAGAATGTGTTTTATCCATCATCATATCCCTTCCCTCTGGGGATTCTGAATGTTTGGTTTTCCTTTTAGGTTAAAGAATGATATTCCTCTTTAGAACACAGTCCACGTTTATTTCACATTCAGGTAGTCAGCCCTACAGAACAATGTCAGAGGAGCTGTTGAGGATCTTTCTAAAATCTCTGCCAGTTTGATTTCTCCCCATATCCCATCAAATGATGGGATCAAATGATGTGATATGGATAACCTCTGGTGATGAACCATTGACCTAACTTCTCTGTGTGCTGAGCTAATGTCACAGTAACCTCTCAGTTGCCTTATGTGTGTGACAAAGCTCAACCAGGCAACAGAGCTTTATAGGACTATGTGCACAGAGCAAAAAGAGACAGGATAACTCGTCCTCTGTATCTGTTTTCTTTTTCTTTTTCTTTTTTTTCTTTTTTTTTTTTTTTTTTGAGACAGGGTCTCGCTTTGTAGTTCAGGCTGGCCCTGAGCTCAGCCTCAAACTCACATCATAGCAATTCTCCTGCCTCTGCCTCCCGAGTGCTAGCATTACAGGCATGAGCCACCACGCCCGGCACTGTGGTATGTGGTACTGATTGCTGCTGGGTGTTCACGCCCAGTATGGTATGTGATTACCGGGGATCAAACCCGGGTCCTTGCACTTGCAAGACAGGCGCTAGAACCACTAAACTAAATTCCTGGCCCTTGTCCTCTGTATCTGAAGCCCGTGATGTATCAGGGAAGCAACAGGATGCAAAGTGAAAATATTCTCCCCTTTTCACATCCTGCATCCACTGCTGAGCCAAACGTGGTCTGACTTCTATCCCGTTCACTTGTCATTGGGGCCCCTAGCAAGTACTCTGATAAGGTCAACAGTAGCCTCTTAACCAGTAAATGCAAGTAACACTTCTTAGGCCTCAGCTGCCATCTCTTCTGAACAGGCATACTGAGATACTCCCCTACTTCACACTTTCACCCCTCAGACCCAGAACAAAATTGGACCTAGTGTGTCTTCTCCTGCCAGAGATCAGAGAACTCATGGAGTCAGGTGGCTTTTTTTCTCTCCTCATACTGCATATGTGCTCAGCTCCAGGGTCATCTCCAAGGCCACTCTGCATAAGCTGAGTTAAATCCATGACATCTATGTTTCAGTGTCTACTGCATTTCAATGGCTGCATTCTCAGCGGAGAGTCTCAGTTACTTGACTGTCCTTGACTCTTCTTGCTCCAGTTTTGGTACTAACAAAGTCTTCTCATTTATTGCTCTTAAATGTGCTTTGAGTTTTCTTTTCTTCATTCCTTGCTGTGTTCTTTGTACAGGCCTTTATCACCCCTCACTTGAGCTATTTGCATTTCTACTAGTTTCTTTGCTGTCTTAGTCTTTGTCCAGCCCACCCTCAATATCACTGCCAGTGTTATCTTCAAAACAGAAACCTTATCAGTCCCCTGCCAAAACCTCTCAATGGCTACATTCATCAAGGGATAAAGTCCAAACTTCTTAGGTTGATTGTAGCACTAGGTCTAGTTTCTGATCTTGCCCCCTAGCATCCACTAGTTACAGTCTTTACTTCCCTTAGTACAGAAAGATTTTTTTTTTTTTGTCTATAATTTGGATTGGTTCTTTCATACTTCTGCTGTGGCTGGTATATTTTTATATTTTTCTCTACTTGATCACACTTCAGTAACTCATCTTAGACCTAATATAGAGATGATATTCACCTTCTTAAAATTAGTTATCACCTCTTTTTGACTCCGTAGGAGTCGGCACACATCTGGATGGAGCATGTTTTATAGTGTATAGTAATAGTTTATTTATATATTCTTCATATGTAAAATGATGTCTCCTCTTTTATTTTTGGTGCATATGTAAAATGATGTCTCTCTTATGAAAGGCACCCAAGGAATGAATGTGTACAAGCGATGTGCCTGCTCTGACACCGGCAGCTCTCTAGATTCTGTTGCCAGGCACATTACCCATGGATGTTTCTTATATAGGGCAACTATATATAAAATTTATATAATTTAAAGCTATGTAAAACTTATTTAGTTGAAGGCTTCATCAGTCTTGCTTAGAAATACTAAGTGAAATGTAGATCCACATCTTCAGTGGGGTGAGGTGAAGGTCAGGAAGTGTCAGTCATCTTGGGAGCACGCTGCTATCATACAGCACAGCCGAGGTTGCCTAGCAAACCACTTGAAGAGGTAGTTCCTTCTAGAAGATGTTGTAGAGTCTTTTTCAGGAGGAATAGGGTGCTGACGGGTGCCTTTCTGGCTTTGTGGGAGTAGCTTACAGTGGATTTATGTATTTGCCCTTTGCCCTGATCATCATATGAACCAGGCTGCCCAGAACCTCATTATGGGTTGATGACCTATCTTTTTTATATAAAAGAATAGATGATGGGCTGGGGAGTCAGCTGAGTGGTTCCGGCGCCTGTCTTGCAAGTGCAAGGACCCAGGTTCTATGGTTCGATTCCGCGGTAACCACATACAATACTGGGTGTGGAGACTCACACCCAGCAGCCTTCAGCACCACATACCACAGTGCTAGGCATGGTGGCTCACGTCTGTCATCCCAGCACTCAGGAGGCAGAGGCAGGAGGATTGCTGTGATGTGCGTTTGAGGCCGAGCTCAGGGCCAGCCTGAACTACAAAGCGAGACTATATGTCAAAAAACAAACAAAAAAAACAAAACCAAAAACAAAACAACACACCTAAAAATAGATGATCATGATTCTAACCCATCTGTTTTTCTGTATCTCTGTATAAAGTTTAGTATTTTCCTAAGAATGCTTAGAATATCAATGATTGGCCCCAAAGTCTTCTGTCTTTTCCCTGTTCCAGTTTGGAGCTCCCTCTCAGCACAGTAGTCATATATTGAAACAAACTTAGCTCTTCCTACATGTTTCCCCACTGCAAGAAAACTGGAATTGCACAAATTTGCAGGCCTTCAATTTTATGTTCTCATCTGCTTCTATCCAATCAGAAAGGTTCCTTCCCCATGTCAGTGGTATTTTTAGAATTAGCATGTAACTTGACACTATAGCCTGCTGTTTTTTTTTTTTTTTTGGTTTAAATCACAAATATGTAAGAGTAATAAGAACTGCATATATTGGAACGCATTTAATAGTCCATACAAGAAGTAATTCTTTCAGTGTAGTCCCAAATTGAATTTTTACTCTTTCAGTTAATCCTGGAAGATGCACTCAAAGTGGCTGAGTACATTCTTGCTTTGATGGTTTTATTGGCAGTAATAGCAGATGTATTTTGTTTAATTGAACAGTTGTATTCTTGGATCAGTAAGTCATAGTATTCTAAAGTGATCTATTTACAAGTGTTAGAATTTGGAATTTATAGTAACTCTTAGTTTATTTCAAAGTTGATCCAAAAAAATCATTTATATAGATTTTTGTGTACTCAGTTTTTTTTGAAAGACTTACATTATTCATTAGTCTACTTTGTTGGTCTAAACTCCCAATTTAGTGGATTTTCTTTTTCTTTTGTTTTCTTTTAATTATTTTTAATTATCATTAGAGAGTAAACAAGGTTAGTCAGTAGAGAATGAGCTCATCTCTGCTACTCCAGCTATTTTTAGAATCTTTGATTTAAAAAAAAATAGTTGAAGGGAAGAAATAGAATTGCATTCATCTAAGGCTGACCCTGGTCTTCACTTTCTTGGGAATTGATGAGTTCTTTCTTTTATGTTATTTTCTTTAGCCTTCAATAAAACTATTTCTGTGGAAGTTCTTCATTTTCTCCCAAACTTGTTATGCAGGAATGTAGAAGCCCTAAGTTAGTCTATCACATGAGTAAATGTTTATAGATGATTTATTTAGCTTTTCTTGTTGCCTTACTATATGTTTAAGGTAGTTTTTCTTTAGAAAAAAAAATTCTATACCCTGGTTTTTATAGAATGGATTCCAAGTTCCTATAAAATCATTCGATCATTTGTATTTAAATATTTTCAGTAGTTTTGCTTTAGAAATTTACCCTAAACATTCATCCTCAAATCATGGTATAAAAAAGATGTAAAATCACATAAATTTATTAAAACCTTGACAGAAAATTACTTACATGATAATTATTTATTTGCCAGTAAGTTACTTTGCAGAAAACAATGATAAATCTTTCCATTGCTCTTTTAATTTTGTTAGATACATAACTGCATATTCTGATTGTCAGAAAACTGAATTGTATAATCCCAGAAAGGATTTCTATATTACTGTTTTCCATTTCTCTTTGTATCATTAACAAATAAGTAAAAGTTTGTGACCTGATTTTTAAAACTGTAAAATCATTTCACTGTTTAAACACACACTTTCTAAATCAGATTTTAACCAGTGAAGAAGTACTCTGTTATTTATGTATAAACCTTCAAAACTGAAGTTTCATATAGAACTTCCCAGGCAGCCTTTGGAAGAGCTGTGTAGACACATGTCTGTACAGCATTCAATTAAATAGTGCTCCACCATGTAGGTTAGTATTTGCCACAGAAGGAAAAGCACTTGTCCTGAGTCTGGAGAGGCCAGCTGGCTGACGAACGGGTGACAGGTGACCGGCAGTGAGGGTGCTGGAGCGCGCTGGGTTGCAGGACTATGAATGTTGAAGGGTGAAGTGGGCTTGCACCGGGCTCTGGGTTGCTAGTTCATTCTTTTGTAGTCCTAGTTGTGAAGTGATTTATGGGAGTTGCAAGGGCCATACATCACCTTCCTGGTTGGCTTTGTTGACACCTTGTCACATTCTTGTGGGCTTGTGGAATTCATTGTTCTTGTTTGAACTGATAAGAACAAGAAAAAGGAAAGAGAGAGAGAGAGAGAGAGAGAGGAAAAACTGAGAAAAAAGTGTTTTCTTACCGAAACCTTGGGAAAAGCCACAATGCTGAGTGAGATGTTGATTCAGGGCAAGTGCACTTTCCCAAGCACTCCTGCTTTTGCATTTGCTGTGTCTTTGACTGCAGGAAGCAGCACTGTCTGCTGTGTTGGGTGCAGTTGTATTCACCCTTGGGAAGAAGTTTTCCTGTTGCTTTTTTTGCTCCAGTGGTGCTGTGGTGAGAGGCTTTCAGAAGAGTAAAGGGAGGCCTCCAAGACAGGATGGCATAGAGAAGATTCCAGAGGAGGGTCAGATGATCACTAGGAGAAAGTAAAACACATGGTGGCTTTTGATGTGAGCCGGCCTAGTCGAAGTTCACTCTGCTGTGCAGTGTGCTTTTTGGGCATGGTGCCACGTTGACCTCTCCCCTTTAATGTGTAGTGCCCCACGCTTCACTTAGGATTTTGGCAGCCTGTACACAGGCTGGCATTTGAGCCCAGTGCTTTGAAGACAGAAAAAAGTTTCGGCATGGGAACTTATCAAACCACTAGGCAAAAGTTTATGTGATGTATACATACGGTATTATTTCCCACTTCAAATGACTAATCTGCTTATTTCCTTAGATGTCTTCTCTGATATCATTGCCTCAAAGAAAGTATTCTTTTCCATCCAAGAAAAGTAACAGGTCAAATCTTATATACCACATCACGGGGTTGTAAATGCTCATACTTCCTTTTGTGAAAACATGTAATAAGAGTGGCTTAGCACAGACATTTCATTCACTACTATTTTCTGTCATTGTGCAATTACTGACTAGAAGAGGAACCCATCTTCACATCATCCAAAGGCGAGGGGTTCAGCAAACATTCACATTTTTCTGTTATTAGTAAGTTGATGTGCAACATCATACATCATTTTACCAGGAAGCACCATTCCTACATCTACACTATGAACCTCATTTTGAGCTGGGGCCACCAAAAACTGTTTTTCAAACTTCTCAGAAGTTTGCAGTAATGTACACAGTGTGTTAGTGTCAACTTCTTCTACTTGATTTACCAAGTTCTTACTACAGAATTCCTAAGGTTAGGTGGCCAAACTAAGGAGCTGGGATTTATAATACTAAATATCAATGAAAGTTACATAATAAAACATAAAGCTAATAAATGTAAAATAGTCTAGCAACTGCAGGATTAAAATACAAAGCTAGTTTTGGAAATCACATGCTGTCTTCTGTATTATCCACTTTACTATCAAGTGATGTTTTGACGACATAAACATATACAGTATTGCTAATAATATTGGTGATATCAAACTTTAAACACATGTCCATTAAAAAAAAATGACAATCCTAGCTGCTCCAACTTCTTTGCTGCTCTGATGAGCCTGCCAGTTCTGCCTTTGCCTTTTTCCCTAGCTTAGAATCTCCTCTGGTTTCCAGAATGAGGCTTACTGCCAGTGTTTCACTGCTCTCTGCTGGAGAAGCCTGAAGCCAGGCAGGCATATGAGGCTAATCACTTGCAAGGAATGAATGTAGGTGCGATGGCTCAGTTGATTAGACTCCCAGCCTCCAGAATTAAACTTGTCACAAAACCTAGGAATGAATGTTGTATATCTCAGGTCTCTAGCCATACAGAGGATAAAAATAGGCTTCTCAAAAATGAAAATGTAACACCATGCAAACTCCAGTTTCTTACCTCAAATGTTGTCTTCTACAAAGATATCGGATATCATGGTGCAGAGTCTGTGCAGTTTCTCTGTTATCTTTGTCCTTCCATGTTTTGTCACAGCTTATCTGTAACAATAATTCCCTGCCCCCTGAAAGAAAGAAAATAAAGATTTTCTGACCATGCTAGATCAGATTTGAAAAAAAGTATCTATAAAGATTTTTCCTTCTGTTTCCTTAGTATTTATATGCCTGAATGGAGAAAAAGGATCAAGAGTTTTTACAAAGTAAGCAGAGGAAGTCTGTAAGGATGTTTTATTCAAAACCTTTCTGAGCAGGAATGAATGTTAATTTACATCTTCATTTGCATGAATATAAACTGTACCATAATTTAAATGTTAAAAGCATAATTACAAATAGAAAAGCAGTAAATAATTTCAATGAATAGTTCTAGATGTATATGTTGAGTACAAATATACATATATTTATGCCCTATTATATAATATATATATATGTATGGACACACACACTGGTGGGAACAGGAAGTATAAATATAGGTATATAAAACATCTCCAAAGTATTTTATGTTCTTTTCAATATGGCATCTTTTAACTTAAAACAACTTGATGAATAGAAATCATAAAAAGCCAGCCTTACAACAGCATTAAAGTGCTATTCATTCTACAGCATTCCGAGTGAATTACTGCTGTGCTGTCAAAGAAAACAAAAACATTTGGGAAGGGCTGTTTATTTTACAGTGGTTGACCAAAAGTATGCAAGTGGTTATAAAAAATGTAGACAGCGAACGATGGGAGGTGCCACTTGCACATTCTGAAACCCATTCACAAACCTTTGACACTGACTTTTGATTACTGGAGATAATACTAGAGACAAAAAGTATTTTCCAAGGGGAAAAACCTGTGGATTTTCAAAGCATTTCAGTTCAAAGAGAACTAATAAATCCTGTCCACCATCCTGTAATCCTGTATCTCCGACATCTGTCTCCTCACTCCTCATAGCATGACTTTTTTTTTTCCAAGAAGAGTGATGAAAATGTTGCACAAATATATCTCTCAAAACTTACAGCATAAGGTATTGCTGTGCTATGAAATTCATGCTGCCCTTGGTATTTAAAGATTAAAATAAAAACTGCCATGGACATGAAGAGTTTTGTATTAAATATTTTATCTTATTGCTAGGAGCAAAATTAAAGCTTCCTAATAGAGGAATCTTCACAGTAAAAGTAATAAAATGTACACTTAGAGGATATAAATAACTTTTTAAAGGTCACAATACAAGTACAGTAGTATGGAAGCGCATGGGTACGAAGTACGTAGCTGCTGTTTGTGTTGTGGTATGTTCCTCCTAAGAATCAAGACAGTATGCAGTCTGGTGTCTCTCAGCGAATACATATGCAGTGTTTAGCAATTTCTCAGTGGTGAAGAGAACCTTACTGTAGGACTTTGAGTCGAGATTGGATTTTCTTTTGTTTAAAAAATAATTCGTTAAGGATCCATTTAACCTTTTGGCAGACCATTATATATTTTTGAAAAGTGGAATAGTCATAATTAACTCTTTATTATAGGGTGCAAAATAGGAAAAAGTTGATGTTTCGGGTATGATCTTATCTCATAAAACAACTGAATAAACATTGCCCAGCACTCATTTAAAGAAATGCTTCAAATTTCTTTTGTCAGTGCTAATTCACCTTGTTTTCCAGCTGGAACGCAAATTGTAGGGGGAAAAATACCACACAGACACATCTTGGTGGTACAGGAAGTTAACAGTTGAGCCCCACTGCCAGGTAGAAGATGCGTGGGCGCCTCCCTGTCTGTCTGTCCTAAAGCTTGCTCTCTACAGCGCAGGGAGGGAAAGAGAGAGAACTGCTTGCATCTGCGCCTCTCCCTCAGCAGCTCCTCCTCCTCCTTCTCCTCTCTGAGGGTCTCTAAGAGACAGTTATCCTCTTCCACAGCTCGGAGGTTTTTATCTTCCGAATGAAACCGCATTAGCTGTTTTTCAGATGTAGTATCTGCCTTTCCTCCGTGACATCCGGGGCTTAATCACGTGCTTGCTGGCCAGGATGTGAAAATAAGACTTGGCTAAAAAACACTTAAAGGATTACGAAGCAATCTTGCATAATAGTAGCGAAACAAAACAAAACACTACTCCAACAAATCCTCCTGTGTGCTACTATGTGTGGACAGATCCAGTTATGACTGGAACTGTCCTGGCCGGAGTACTGCCCCAGACCCAGGGGGAAAAGGGGAGGGGGAAGAGACGGAGAAACTGGCAAAGGAGAGGTGTTGAGTCACCGGCTGTGCCGGCCGGCAGCAGGGTTGCTGCGAGCAGCCCGCGCTGCTCCGCTCCCGGCGCTGGCAAACGAGGAGCAGCGCGCTGGCGCTGGGAGCCCGGACCCCGGAGCCGGCGTCGTGCGCATGCGCGGGCGTGATTGCCACCCGCCTCCCCGCGCGGCGGGTTCCGGCCCCGCGCTGTCTCCGCGCCGCAGGGTGCGCTTGAGACCGCAAGGCTTCTTCTTAGCGTCCGCAGCCCGCGTCTTTGTCTCCTGCCCCCGGGCAGACCGGCCCGGGAAGCGAGCGCGGAAACCGCGGGGCTGCGAGCCAACGGCGACCTCCGCGGGGCGGAGGGCAGGGCGCGCCGGCCTGCGTGCTGCTCCGGCGACGGGCGACGGTCACGCGCGGCCCGCGGCGGCTCCTGCCAGCCGGCCCCGCCCACCTTTCTGTCCGCACCGCAGCGGCCAAGAACCGAGGGAAAGAGGAAGCCTGGCCGCGCTCCGCCGCGCCGCTGCCAGCGCTGCGTCTGTAGTGGATCCAGCCGCGAAAACAAAACAGGGCAGAGCCGGGGAGGGCCAGCCGGAGCAGCAGAGCGTGGAAACGCAGCAGCCGCCGGAGGCAGAACCGCAAGCGGCAGAACCGCAAGCGCTGGGACGGCAGGCTGGCAGGGATCTGGGACTCACCGAGCTGGGAAACTGAGGCCTGGGGCGAGGTGTGGACATGCAAGGCAGTGAATCAGCCTGCAGTATAAAGGGCCCGTCCCTCCTAAGGGCCTGGACAACTATATTGTTTGGTTTTCCTAGCTTGCTACAAACAGCGTACTAACCCTCAAGTTACCGAATTCATTTTGCCTCAGTTATGCCATCAGTAAAATGGGTAGGGGGAGGAAACTTGTAAGGATGATTGGGAGAATTAATTGGGAAACTGTAGGCAAAGCCGTGGGCACAACACTCCGTCACTCGGTAAGCCCCCAGGAGATGTTGGCTAGTCTTACTTAAACCAGGACTTGAGATGTAAGTAAAGCAGGAAAGGTTAAGAAATTGTTTTTTTTTTTTTTTACAAGTTGATCGGTTAGGGAAATACATCTTGAAACGGGACCACTTTTTCTTTAGGAGCGCACTTCAATTAAAATCAGATGGATTACATCAGCTTGCTCAATTTTGATGTCAAAATGTTTAATCACATGAGAGATTCTCCCAGCCTCCTTCCACGAGAAACCCAGCGTGGGTTAGAAGGAGGCAGAATGGGAGCCGTCCTGGGTCCCCGCGAACCTCTCAATGACGAAGAACTTCCCCATAGCAAGTTCAGTCTCAAAGCTGTGTTCTAATGGAAAACACTCCTTGAAGGACAGAGGACTGTTGCAGAGACAGAGAAAACACTGATAATGCATGATTTTTGTCTGCCTAGGTCGAGGGATACGGGAGGAATACGGAACTCAGTTTAAAACAACAGTTACTCCAAAAGTGCTTTCTGTTCCGTTCTGACATTAACTGGTTGTGAATCACTGAATAAAAATAATGAGAACAACAATGAGCACTTGTTTCACCCCTCCTGGTTGTCAGAAGTTGTGTAAAGGACTCTAGTGTGCAGTCTCACTTCCTTTCCACGGCAACCCCGACATTCCCCCTGGGATGAGGGGTGTGAGGCTTCAGGAAGTTGAAGAACTTCCTTGCTCTCGGCCACCGTGCTACATCCCACCTGCTCCTGGGTCCTAACCTGTATGTAGGTTAATCTCTGTGCGATGTTTTCTCACCTCAAAATTAAGGGTTTAACATTATTGCCAAGACTACGTATTTCAAAATTCCAAATGTTTCCAGAAAAGCAATTTGGAATGACCTATCTTGCTTTCCAAATAAATCTTGATCTATTAAAATTGATGAGTTCGTTATCCTTCGCTTATCCATGTGTCCCTTAAAGGAAACAACTCAAGAAGAGATGGAAAACTGGGAAAAATTGTCACACAAGATATTTCAGTATGTGTACATTTGCAGTGGCCATTCGTTAAAGTAAACATTTACCAAATTAACATGATCAACTGATAATGGCTGGTCTGTTTGGACTGTTTTTATAAGATGTGCACCCAAACATAAATATGCTGGTGTCCTCAAGGTAAGCAATCTGAAGGCTTCAACATTATTATTTTACAAAATAAAATTTTTCGATCATAATTTTTCATATCCTAATAGAATTGTGCTTCTAAATTTTCCGTACTTGCTAGTATCCTTGAAATGGTGTGATTAGATTCTTCCACATTAATATATGTTGATAACCACTACTTGTATGGCCTTAGACAAGTTTCATCCCTATTACAGAATGGATATGATAATGGTATTTTATATTATCATAATGAGTAACCAATATCATTAAATGAGTTAATTATATAAAGTGATTTAAATTCCACTGTCATATGGTACCTACTATGTGCATGTTAACTGATGGTATTAATTACTTGTGATTTCCAAACTGGAATTTTTCTTTTTTAAAAAAGTATCTACCAGGCTGGGAATTTAGCTCAGTGGTTCCAGCACCTGTCTTGCAAGTGCAACGGCCCGGGTTCAGTCCCGGTAACCACATACAACAGTACCAGGAGTGGTAACCCATGCCCACCAGCAATCAGTACCACATACCACAGTGCCGGGCGTGGTGGCTCACACCTGTAATCCCAGCACTCGGGAAGCAGAGGCACTCGGGAGGCAGAGGCAGGAGGGCTGCTGTGATGTGAGTTGGAGGCTGAGCTCAGGGCCAGCCTGAACTACAAAGCGAGACCCTGTCTCAAAAAAAAACCCCAGAAAACAAAAAAAAGTATCTACAAAGTTTTACAATCCTAATAAGCCTTCCAATTGATTCTGTTTTTAATAGGTACTCGGTAGTATAATTTGCTTCTTTGTGGTGTATATAGATTATATTTGTGTAAAACATTTTGTTAAGAAATTTTCATGTTTTCTTATACTTCATTCTCTTTATTGGATATAACAAGTTGGTTTTTGCTGTTTACTCCTTAGACTATTATCTGGAGAAGATTTTTATTTTGAAGTGTGACATAAAGGCTCAAAGTATAGTCACTGAATTTATTAATACTGAATTAGAAATTATTTGAAATAAGGTTTTCTTCTTTTTCCCTCCCTCTCTCCCTTCTGTCCTCCTTGCCTGTCCCCTCCTTCTCTCTTTTTTTGGTGCCCAAGTCTCAGAGAAACATATTTTCATCCAGCTCTGGTCATGATAAATAGTGGGATTTTAAATGACATCACGAGATACATATTTCTCAGATACAGAAGTTTGTTATGTTCTTTTGGCTAGAAGAGACCTCTTCCTGGGAAATTTAGCCACAGAATGCTGGGTTGGAGTTTTATTAATATCCTTGCAGATTGAAAACAAAAAGTTTTCCTTCTCGGTTTTTGTTCTTTTCCATTTGACAAACCTGGTGATCTGCCACATGAGCTAATGTGTGTCTCATTCGGTTATTTTCTTGTGCACTAGCGGCATAGTGACATCATCTGGGATGTGTAGGATCCCTGGGAATAAATAATACCCTGGAAAAGAGCTTGCTTTGCAACAACACGCATTTATGTGCTTCACAGCATACTCTGAGTTTTGCAAACTTATTTCCTTTGTAAAAAATGGTTCTAAAGTTGGTTACCACTCATACATACTCAGTCCAAATAATAATAAGAAAAGATTTGTATAGCTAATGATGGATGATTTTTGAGTTGGAATTTCAAAATTATTTGAAAATATGATCTGATGATATCAAATACCTGCACCATGAAAATGTCTTCTTTTGTAGACAGATTACTGCTTCAGCCTAATACAAGAGAGTTCATATTCTTAAATCCTTTACCTATGCAGTTTTGTTGCTCTGTCTGCTCTGTTCTTAAAGAGCAGTCATCAAGTAGACAGTGCACACTTGAGGGAGCAGGATGTCTAGGGGCTGTTCCGCTCCAGGCTGACTTCACTTGTGAAGGACTCAGACACCTTGGTCCTTGCTTCCTCCTCCTGGCAGGGAGCTTCTTTCGTTCATCACTCTCTCTCAGACATCGCAGAGAGGAACACTTCCGGAAGTTCAGCGGTGCCTCAGTTCACAGACTGGATTCTTTCCGCACTTCCGGTCTCAGAATTCGTTCTGATTACAGTTCAGTGGTACAAATTCTTCAACCTGATGCACGGAGAGAATTCTGTTCATGAACCAAGGCACACTGTACAACACAGTATTCAGGGAAGTAAGTATGAATTCAAGTAAAGAAAACCTTTGGGTTAAGGAGAAATTTTCAGAGATAACTCCCTAGCTAAGAGTTACCGTGAACAGACTTTTGTTTTTTGAAGACACAGCCTGTTGAACTCCTCACTTCCTGTTTTATTCATTGCCTTCCCCAGTGTCCCTAATAAGTGAGTAGGACTCTAGAGCTACACGTTATGAAATTCTTAGAGTTGTTAGTGACTTTGAGCTCCTTTAGAAACTAACTTATGTTTCTCATGTACGAAAATTATAGAAGGCCAGTTACCTCAATCTATTTATTTGGCAGTTAATGTCATCTTTTCTACAAAGAGTTCATTGCACAAATAGCCTCCGCTCCACGCTGGATGCTGTGTTAGTGAGGAATCACAAAGACAGAAGGGTTCGATGACTCGCTCGACCCAGTGAAGGCCACAGGAACCTTACCTTAGCCCAGCATTCCACAAGGCACCATATGGAATTGAATTAATAAACTATTTTCAACAGCACTTAGAATTTGTGAAATTCTAAAAATCTGAACGAATAATAATCAGATCTTCTACAGTTAAAATAATTAAATAATGAAAAGTCTTTGGCAGTTAATAACTAGGATACTCATAGTGATCTGAAGCCAATATAGCTTGCCATCAATAAGCTTTAAAAAAATATTTAAATTTATTATTCTAATTGACCTTCCTTTGTCTTTGACTCCAAGATAGTAACTTGTGTTTGGCTCCAAGATAGTAACTTGTGTTTGGATCCTGTGTTTGGATCCCCCCCCATTAGTTTTCCTGATGGTGTTTTTCCTCAATATTTCTTATTTACACAGACACACAATGTGCACACACATATACACACCCTTATGCAACCTATGAGAAACAGCAGTTAGTGTTCCTGTACTTATTATTGCTTTTATTAATAACAGCTTGGGGGCATGAGGTATAGTTTGTCATTGAAAGAGGCGCAAACATTTTCCTTTGTTTTTTTTCCCTTGAGGTACTGGGGGTTGAACCCACGACCTTTGCACTGTTATATCCAGGTGCCCCACCCCCATTTAGAGACAGGTTCTTGCTAAATCACTAACTTACCTAGGCCAGGCTTGAACTCATGATCCTTCTTGCCTTCTATCAGAGGCTGTGATTACAGGTGTGTTTCACCAAGCTCAGCTGGATGCTTTCTTTAAAAGAAACCTTTGAACAAAACTTTACTTACACTTTTGACTCATTTATTCATCCTCCAGATGTGCAAAGCACGTCTACAGCGTGCTACATCCTGCAGCAACCATGACCTCAGAACCCAGGGACAGTCCCTTTCCAAAGGTGCGCCTGCTGTGCTTTTCCTGATAGTGAGTGTCCACATTAGCAAAAAGGACCACATGCTTGACAGACTTTTGAATTTTGCTGTCAACCTACTCTTATCTAAAATGCAATGTCCAAAGTATTAAATACAGCTTAAAAGAAACATCCATTGTACCCACTTTAACCTCTTAATCTTTTTTATTGCCCTTGTCACATAAACTCCAGTATCCAGGGACATATTTGAGACTTCTTTCATTTGAATTGGTAAGATTACTTGGTATAATTAATACAGGATTATCTTTTTGTCTCAAATCACAGGAAAGAAAAAGGATTTTTTTCTCCTGCAACTGAAACAAGTCTTGGTATGCTATAAGCTGTCAGCATTCTATAGCATTTTCCTCTTCTCTGTCCCAATAAAGTGACCTCAGCTCTAAATAGAGGATACTTTGATGTGTTGCAGATGTCCACAGGCATCCTTTTGTGGTAAATATATAGCCAGTGCATAAGTAGGAAATAAATATGTAAGCATACATACTTATAGGTTAAAATAGGTGAATGTTCTAGAGAGTTTCAATCCCAGGAATGTTAACTGAAGTCCCAGCACAAAAAACTAACAAGATGTGCAGCAGAATATAGTACAGGTTTACACAGTGGTGAATGAATTGAGCAGGGCCTTTAAAGAGGTGGGTGGCTGATTGTTAACAGATCTTAGTTTGGAAGTGCATTAGGTCATGAGAGGAACATTTCTAGGCAGTTGCAGGAATATTTCTTCCTTGGAATAACTTCATGATATAGACAGCTTTACCACTTTTATTTCACTGATGCAGAAACCAAGGCATTGAGAGGTAACGTAGCCTGCTAATACATGATAGAGCCGGGCAGAGCAGGTTTGCTCCACTCATATTTTCCTACTTGTTTCTTTTTCCCTCATCCCATTTATATAGCAGCTCATTGAAAAATTCTGCCCTGTTCATTAAAAAAGAAATTCAGCTGTCTTTCCACTAATTCTTGCCCTCTTTTATTTCACCCGTAATTGCTAGAAATAATAGCTTCCATGCAGCAATAGCGTCACCAACTTACAGACTAATCGAGTAACAAAGACACTGACAAATTCTTCTGGGCTCCTTTTATTAACAAAAGTTCTTAAAAAAAAGATGAACATTGCCAAAGTCTGAAAATTATTTTTACTGCAAAATTAGGGAGTTACCAAACATGGGTCACTATTTAAATATAGCACTTTAAATATTGTATTATCCTAAAAAACTCCAGTAAGGCAAAGACATTTTGCCACTCCAAGAAGGCAAAGGCTCTATATTTTGTATTTTTATATATTCAACCCTTAGCACAGTGCCTTGAGACATAATTGCTTCATAATTTATGCTTATTGAATAAATGATTCACTAAATCGATAGGTTAAAGTTTTTGAGTCCTCCAAATCTCGCTTAGACTTTCATTAATATATTCTTGTGCTTTGATCAGTGGAAAGAACCAGACTATCATCCACTGTTCTTCTAAATAATTTATGTCTATATCTCTGCCCATCATATCAAAATTTTTTGCAGTCATATTAAAAAGTTGTCTTAAACTCACTATATGTCTTGGAAATCAATATCTTCACCCTCCCCTAACACAAACTTTGAGACCCTGCTTTCCAGTAGACCAGAACAGGTAAAGTCTTCCTTGGGGTGGGCTGAGATCGTGACAAGTATTTTACTGCTTCTTCTATGCATTCCCATGTGCGTGGAGCCTTCCACTCTGCTACCTCCTTCCTCATCCACTAGAACAAGTTGTTTTACTAATTATAAGAATTTAACCATCAAACAGTTTTGATTCCAAGTGCTGTTCCTAACAAGCCATTAGAAAGACTGGGATAAATAAGCCTTCGAACTCTAGAGACCTTCATAGTTTCCTGATCCATTCTGCCTCTTCAGAGCCAGACAGTGCTAGGCTTACAGGAAACGCAGCCAGAAAACTGGCAAGTGGATTAATCTCTAGTTAACCACAGCAATAAATGAACACAAAGGAAATGCAGATGTAAGTAGTGGATACACTTCGAGTGGTTCCATCAGTAGTGATTCATGATGTTGAACTACAATAATATTTTCCTCCACACACTCTCCCGGTTCCTTTTGTGACCTCCCAGTAGCATTTGAGGATGACTGTTAGGCTCGGGGGTGGGTTCTGTGGTCTAGCTGCGAAAGAATAGCTCCGTGGCTGATAAGCGGGTTAAACAGCATTTTCATACACCAGTGTTGTTGAAAGGGGTTATGGGGCATTTAGGAGAAGAAGGGCAGGGTGGCTGTAACATTAAAAGCCCAAGACAAGAGGACAGCAGTTTCTTGTCACTAGAGCCACAGACTCAGAGGTGGCCGGGTTGAGTCAAGGACGCGAGGTAGGTTCCAGGCTAAACACTGCCTCCCTTCAGCTCTGCGTTTCCAGTAAGTCACTTCTCTAGTAACTGGGAGTCGTGGTTTCCTTACCCATCGTACTGGTCATCATTTCTCAGGGAAATGAAAGAAAAGTGTGAATTTTGAGAACTCAACCCTGTGCCAGACCAGCCGAGATCGCTACTAAGGAAAAGAAACGGTCCTTTTTCGAGTGCCTCCTTCTTTCTCTGAAGCTTCCTTGCTCGTCTCCAGCTGACACTGAAGTCTCCGGGCCACTTCCTCAGCTCAGCGATCACAGCTTGTACAATAGTGTCCGCGCTGGTGAATCCGGCCGGACCAGAGCGCTCTGCCTTCCCACAGGCAGCCATGGTCTTGGCTGGGAGACAGAGGCTGCTGGCAGCGACCTACGAGGGAGTGAGAGAGCGAGGGAGCGCACCGTGGTAGCAGCATGAAAGAATCTGGCAAGGAGGAGCTCGTCACATGATTGTGATTCATACTGTACTCTTGAAATGTGGCAGGAGGGCTCCGGGAGGTTTTTGTGCCAGCGTGCAGAGAGCAGAGACACTCATTTTCAAACATCACATTCTTTTTATAGTACAGGCATGCCTCACAGGGAAAATATTGAACTTGGCCTGCGAGCACCGCAAGAGTCCTCTCACTGCGATTTTATGACTTGAGTCACTCCCTGAATCAGATACTAGCTGCACGGAGGAAGTCTTCTATTAGGGATGCTTTGAAACTGTGTTTTTAATTAATTAACACCAACTGTGGGCTGGTTTTGCATTCACTCTTTTTTCTCTTGCCTACACCTTTGAGACATTTCCTTAAGGTCTCAGCTGAGTCATTTTTAAGTATCCAAGTGAAAGAGTCATCAGTGTTGGGCAAACAAAACAAGGGAACTCTTCAAAGTCGAGCTCATCGTCTTGGAACAAATCTGGAACAAGGGAACGGTGTAGTCGGGGAGAAGGTCTCTAAAAGTCTGGCATGATGCTTTTTCATCCCTTCTGCAGCCCTCGATCCATTCATCCTGTTGTTAAAACTTAAAACTAGAGCTGGCCAGCTGTTGGGAAAAGTCCTCGGTTTTATTTCAGCCAAATGGTGCTGCCTCCTGGGGCTGGAAGAAGGCTAACTTGGAGCACCATTATAAATGTGTAGCTCTTGCGGACGGCGGAAACCTACAAAACGGCCTTGATTCACAGGGCCCCTTTGGCTCAAAGGCTCCTGCTTCCCGTGTGCCATAAATCTGTATCTGCATCAAAAAGTGTAAAGACCGCAGTGTATGGAAGTCCTTCTTCCTCTGCAAGTGTGTCTGTGACAGATTTATGCCGAGGGCTGTGCTTCACCCCGGTCACAGGCTCCTATTATAGTCATGCCCCACTGACTCGGCCCCTATTTCCTGTCCAAGGTGAGACAGGGTCCTGCGTGAAGGAGGGTGAAATTACATCTCAACTCCTTAATTGCTGTTAATACAGGAGGACCTTCAAGGGCCATAGCAAGACCTGCTTTGTTCACAGCAACATCAGCTGTCTTTTTTTTTGAGAGGTGGTCACGTGAAATCCAAGGCATTTAGTTTCACGACAAGATCTGCCAGGACAGGGCACTCCAGACTTCAACACAGTATAAGTAGAGGCTAAATGAATGTACTTGAAAAGAACAGATAACCTCTTTCCTTACAGTTTTGTTTCTTCAACTTTTTTTTTCTTTTCTGAGAGTACAAGTTTTCAATGTAAAAAATTGTTTAAAATGGGTAACATGACATTGGATGTAGTGGTGCCTACCCATAATCCCAGCTGCCAGGAGGCCGAAACAGGAGGATTGCTGTGAACCTGAGGACAGCTGGGCTACATACATTGTGAATTAAGGGCTGGCCTAAACTACATAGTGAAACCCTACTTAAACAAAACAAAAGTAAACATAAAATCCATTTGTATATTGGTGTTTGTGAATAAGATAGGTTTTTGAGATTTTCATTCTCAGCAACATGGCAGGGTTTCAGAAGCAATAGTTCCTAACATTGTTGTTCAGCTCCCACCATCATGATTAGAGCTATCCTGAAAGTCAGGGTGAAATGATTTCCAAAAGGAAATCACAACTGTAGTTTTAAGGGTGAAGTGACAAAAATTTCATGCCCTATTTTGGGGAGAATGAGGATCAAAAGGAAAAGATATTAGGATAGTTTAAATCTTCACAGAGAAGCTATTTTATATCATCGTGTCCATTTTTGCTCTAAGTATTAAAACATGTCACTAGTTGAAGTACAGTGTTTGTGCTGGTACCTTTTAATTCACATCTTTAGTGCAGTAGGAGGAAGAAATATTGATGTACCCCAACTTATATAGTTAGAAATTGGTGTTATGTTTTTTAATTTGCCTGCTTTTCTATTGGCTAACTTGGTGTGAACTGGTTATCTGTCTCTAGTGCTTGGATTATACCCGCTGCACTTATTTTAACACGTAAAGATCTCTGGTTTAAATAGAAAATAAGATTGCAATTTGAAAAACTCAGTTTTAGGACTCTTACCATCTGCTGGGTTTGTGGAAGAGGATCTGGTAAATGAAAATCGCGTGTATGTGTGTGGTTTCTTTTATTGGCACTGCATATTTCTTTGATGATCCATTTTCCAAGCTCATTCTTATCTTTTAGAGGATGTTTTCAGGATTTATGCATTTGGCAAGATTTCAGAGAACTCTGTTGGGGTAGAGCGCTACTCTTCATTTATAGGGAATTCTGAATCAGGTCATTCAGAGCATTTACCTCATTCTGTGCTTAAATTTATTCCTCTTCTAGACACTTCTTTCAAATGGACTTTTTACATTGACAAAACTAAGGATTTTATTCATAAAAGCATTGTAATAATAAAGCTTTTTCAGTCCAGACAAAAGGAAATTTGCAGAATGCATCAGGAACGAATGCCAATTGTTTTTCAAGCCATCATGTATGTTGAAAAAGTATTGTATTCATTAGTGCTTGAAAAACTATATATTTAATGATGCAAAAGCAAAACTGACCTCTCCCTTTTGGTGCACAGATGTATACAGTTTATGGGAGTGTACCCCCAGGTAGAGACTTATTGGAGTAACTCTTAGAAAGGGCAAGGTTGGCTGTAAACAGTGATGCAATAACTCCACAATTATGTATGCTCAATTATTTGGAAGGGAAGTCTGGGAGAAGTGTTTTATATGGTTATATGGGCAAAGAAGAAGTGAGTATGGAGAAGCAAAGTCCAAGGTTTGCGTTTGTTGTGTAGAACTCAAATAGCATCCTAGTACAGCTTTCTAATGTAAATCCGTGGGTACCAGTAAAATGGCATTTAAAACAAACAGTAAAATGAACAACATTTGCAAAGCAGTAAAGACACCACCTTTGCAACCACTTTACTACAGTTTTGAAAAATGTTAGTGAATAGCTCTCCAAAGATGCAAATAAATAATATTTTATTAGATTTCAGCCCAGGAGAAAGGGGAGGAAAACCTTCAACTAGAATTACATGATTATTACTTTGCTTCTCCCTCAACCCAGAAAACATTAAAATGGAACATAAAATAAGTCTGTAACAAGATTTATGAGGAAAGGTATTACACTTAGGGGCACATTGTGCAGAAAAGTCATTAAAATTGTTTGGGCCTTAGGAAGGGGAGAAAAAAACCTTTGGAGGAAAAATGAGAAACTCAGATGTACCAAATGCCTGGCTGATGACTACCTAAGCCTTTAGGTTTTAAAAAGCTATTGTACCTTCAGGTTCTGCTTCACTCTCTAGTATGGCTTCTTCTCACCAAACAAAACTGAAAGATTCTGTTTTCCCTGGGAAACCACACTAAAGGTGATGTCGAGGAGTCCTAATGTTCCTTTTGCACATTCTGGTAGCTAGTTAGCTATTGGATGGTAAATAATGTTATATTTGCCTTATGCTAATTAGGAAATTCCAACAAATAACATTGCGTTACACACAGAAGTAGATGAAAATGAAGCTTGTTACTGCTTAAGATTCGTATACCTTATCTTCTCCTCTTTGTCCTATCTAGCCAGCCTAGCCAGTTTTCTTTCTGGTTGGTTGTATGCATGTTTGGATAATTAATGGTGATAACTCAGCATTTTCTTTATCCTTTGTTCTGGTCTGAGGCTGATAAAGAGACTCAATTTGGTATTATATGCTTCCCTACTTACTTGCCTGATGCTTTCGTGTTACATCAAATCTCAGTTTGTTCTGTTAGTAAAGTTGAGATTACTGAATATGTTTGTGTATGTTTATCTGCATACTGTGTGTGTGTGTGTGTGTATGTGTGTGTATGTGTGTGTGTTCATATCAGTTAAACTTTAACTTTGGCTTACTGTTTAACTAAGATACTCAACACAGCAATGTAACTAAGACAGGAAGTCTAACTAAAACTATATTGCAATTGAGATCTTCCAAAGTATGCAATCCTAGAAAATGGTGAGTTGGATAGAGTTCCGTTGTTCATCTTTATCAGCATGATAGTTTTTGGAGTTTTTAAAAGGAATGTTTTCAGGAGGTCTTTGAAAACCATTTTCTTCAAATGTTCATTGCATCTAAGATCCCATTTTTGTCCCTTTATTTGCTCCAGAATACCACCAGGCTGCCAACAAAGAAGGGCCTGTGCTCCCAGGAATTTTCTGCATTCCTCTCTGGAGTAGGCATTTTTCTCAGCTACAAAGGCCCTTTGGCGAATTCCCTCTAATCATTGGATTTATCCTGGGCTCTGATAGGTGCCATTCATGGATGTGGTCTGCTGTTTGATGGAGTTGAGGCATTAATGGGATCTTTTCATGATAAACAAAACTGGGTAGCATTACCAGAAGGATCACAAGGGTGCTGTTGTCAGGAGGTGTGTTGCTTTCTCTTTCTTTCTACTTCTTTTTCCTTCTTCCTCTTAGTTCTTTCCTCCCCTGTCTTTTTATGAGTGTACATGTGGTGGGGGGATGTGGGGAGGCCTGAGCACATGCAAATGCAACATGGCCATTTCTAGAAGCAGATCTTCTGACCTTTGCTGCCACTCCAAAGGCAGTGGCCAATTGCAGGCCTATGTTGAACCTAAGACAACTCTGTCACCTGGTCTGCAACAGCTCTGCAGCGTGTCGGGAGCCCTGTGTTTTCCTAACCGACTGAAAATTGGAAGAAGACCTCAGGAAAAGTCTAGTTTAGAGATCTTTCACACATGCCGGCGTTTCATTACTGAAAGTATCTAGTAGTGGAGGTGAATGAGTGTGTGGGAATGATCACTTAGCATAAGACTCTGATTTCACATGGCTGCTCTCCCCCTAATCTCTGGCTGTATTCTCAGTCTCAGACTTAATGGGGAAAATTCAGTCAATCTCTCCATGTTTGTTGACATATCCTACTTGCTTTGAACTAGTTAGTTGAAACGTGCTCCTTGCAATGGCAAAGAAGTGAAAAGAACTATTCACAATTATCGTAACAACACACAGAAAGAAATTGACATTTATAAATTAGACAACATGTGGTCAGGTCTATTTTATACATGTCTGAGACAATCAAAAAGTTTTTATTAATTGAAAACCACTGTCGTGGGACTTGGGAATAAATAGTGTTTTAGGCATCCTAATAAAGATATACTGATTCTTTTTATATATTTCATCATAGTACCTGGGTCTAGGCAAAAGGGTAGGAAAAAGGAATGACTCAGAAGAACCCAAAGCAAGTACGCAGGACAGTGTTTAAAAATTCAAAAAGAATGTTAGATCAAGGGGTGGTGGATAAAGATCAGTGCCTATCATTTCTCTGGAAGAAGTAAGAAAGTTAAATGAATCACTCAAATAAAAAGATGGCATGTCATCTTCATATTCCCAAAGCCACTGATGTGAGTTGGTTACATGTGGGTGTTGCACTGTGAACCTCAGGGTCTTCACAGGTAACGAACGTAATATAGGCTGCTTTCCCAGTCAGGGTATGCTGGTGCTGTTTAGTACTTCCAAATCCCTGCCTCAGTGAAGTTTTAAATACACAGGTGCTATAAATCATGGGGAAAAGTTTGGCGACAGGGCCAGAAATCATTATCTTTGGTGGAACTCTGGTTTGTTCGTTTTCTTTCAGGTTTTGTTTTTTGATTGATGCTAATTGTTACAATTTGTTCAATATAATCTGTTGTCATCATAAACCAAGTATCTAGATGTACTTTTCATGATGTTTGCATCTTGTAGTGGCTACATATATGTCGAATTCCAAGCACTGCTGTGAATCATTCCTAATCCTTTTAACGACCCTGCAAAATCCAAAAATGATTATTTGCATTTTGAATATAAGGAACTTGGGGGAGAGGGAAGAGATAGTGTTAAAAAGCAAAGAAGACAGACCCTAACTCTGTCTGGTAAGTTGTACTGGTTGTGTTCTTTCTCTTCTGCTTTCTTGTGAGTTTATGACTCAAGCTTCCCAACAGATGAAAAAGTTCAGTCAAATGTTTAAATGTCTCCAAGCATTTTTATATTTCATAACTTGTACTTTATGACCCATCTGAGAGCCAATCCTTTCCAGTGACTAGCTGATCTCTATAGTATCCACGTGAAACTCCTCTTCCCATAGTGACTTCTGATCCACTGTTCCCTGCCTAGAATTCGCTGCATTTTCTTCCCTAGTTTTCTTATTTAGCACAGAGCATGCATTTAGGGAAATCTGCTTCACTACATGATAATCACAGGATGTTTTCTGAATTTCAGAAAGCTGGAAGAGAGGAAAATAGGAGTTTGAATTTATCTTTGTGCCAGAATAATTCTGCCCTCAGGAATTAGATGGAGATGTGCTGGCTATCTTTCTGAATGCAGATGAAGGAAAAAGCTAATTTACTAACCATTACTGTTCTCTACAGACATCCTACCATGGAGTCTTATTTTTTTCTTTTGAGAGAGAAAGTGACTATTTCCAAGATTATGTTATTTTTATGACAATTAGAAATCTTCCATCCGGATAGCTTTCATTTTAATTTACATATATTCCACCACACCTTAGGAAAGCTAGTATTTCCAGTTCCATCTTGTACATGACCATCACATTTTACTGACCAACACATTGGCACCTAAATAATCTTGTCTCTTGGCACTCAGGGGTTTTTTTTTTCTTTTTTCTACAAATATACTACAAAAGAGTACATTTCCACCATGTTATGACATTAACACAGCTAAGCAAGGTACTTAACAAGTCAAAAAACAAGGAAATCTATTGGACCACTTTGTGTTTTTTCAAAGTTCTAATTTATACTCTAATTATTTCAGATTAATTTATGTGTGCAATTTAAATATTTTTTCTAATCATATTAGTAATTTGGATGTTTACAGATAATAAGGTCATTTTTGAGTTGAAATTTTCTTGGATTATTTTAGGGATAGCTCCTTCCTGTTAGGAAGGACGATGCTCAGTGAAATAAATCGTACACAGAAAGTTAAGATAGTTCTCTTTATAAAAGAAAACCAAACTAAAAGTAGTTTAAAGAGCAAAGAAAGAGGCAGATGATAGGAAACAGGGAGATCAGACTCTGTGGTGCTGGGGAGGGGTCGCGGAAATGCGGGAGACGAGAAGAGGGGAAGGGATGGGACAGAGATGCGGAAAGGATGAAGACACAGTATGTATATGTACCAGTTCCCCATGGCTTTGTATTTAATACAGACCACAAATATGTACCAATAAATTTTTGTATTAAAAAGAAAAAGGCATTCAGTCCTAGTTAGTCCATATTCTCTCACAGGGCCATACTGTACTCTCACTTCATATGTGATGAGTATGTTTGAAAACACTAGATCATGTGTCACTGAATGATACACAGCTACTTTCTTGAGGGCTCACTTTGGTCCTTACTCCCAGGGACTGGTCAAGTTTTTCTCCTCTAAACTTAACAGGATGTTACCATGCAAGACAGTTCAGGTAGTGAGCGAAGTTCTCATTGCCTTTCATCTCATGGTCGTAGCCATGGAAAGCTCGCAAGTTAAGGGATAGCTGTGTCAAAGGAGACCGACCAGCATTGTGGACATGAGTAATGTACAGGCAGGGTTATGGAGACAACAGTAATGACTTTTTACTCCTTCTTATTCTTAAAAAGACAAAAGAACAAATCAGTCTGGTTTTTGTAGTGGAATCACTGGTTATTTGTTAAGACTCACTAAATTTTCCTATTTATCAAGAAACAAAGTTTATTGAACGAGGCCAAAATGTTTAAGGGAACTTTTGTGGTGTCTTAAAGTCAGTGTAGAGACAGCTATTAAATTTTCAGGAACTCTGTGAGATGGTTGCCAAACGTGGTCATTATTAAAATCAATGTGTATAAATTTATAATTAATTGAGTTATGCAGAAAACAAAGCTCACTGTTTTCAGAGCTCATGGTTCCCAAATTATTTTTTTAAAATTTTACTATTATTTATGCTGTTGAGGTTATTTTTGCATGTTTGGTGTGTATGAAGGAAATTCTCCATAATCGCACGTCATTCTCATGTCTTTGAAACATGTGTGGTGATGTACCGGAAGCTTGCAGTCAGCCCTAGTGAGGGTAGTAACACTACAGAAATTGGCAAGGGCTGTACATGGAACCTGACATATTACTGTGATGATGCTTGTTAATTTGTGAAAGTTATTAAGAACACTTTTGTAATGCAGATTAAATTTAAGTATTGGATTTATACTCTTTACCTTGTGAATAGTATAAAAGTTGGGAGAAACATACTTGGAGTATTCAGAAACTTCTGACAACAGAGTCATTGACCTTATTGATGAATGAGCAAAATTCTGACTCTACTTCTTCTCTTTGGTCCTTCCGCTAAACTATATCCAAATACTTCAGCCAGTATTCATTTTGGAACTAACTCATTTGTTAATGACAAGAGCTACTTCTTTACTGACATGAATAGTTGCCAAACATTTTGTTTGGTGCTCTACTACTGTATTATTATTGGTGATAGAATTATGAAACTTGATAGTGAATTTACAAGAAATAGCAAATAGCACTGAAATTAGAGATGTATGGGATACATAAACAATATTGTGATTTGAATTATTATTTACAGTTGGTCATTATATATTCTGTCACAAAACCTGTAATAAACTTGTGTGAGTATACATATGTACATGTATTTTTTTCTTCTTTCAAGAGAGCCCACTGTTAAATATTTACTAGATAATAGAAGACAGTGCAATTCTTCTAACCAAAATCCATAAATTTTCCACAGTTTCCTTTGTGCTCTATTTTTGGGGGTTTATTATGCAAAGGACACCAGCAGAGCTTCTAAAACAATAAAAAATACATAGATGTACACTAAAGCCCATGAAAGAAAAGCCATTGCCATGAAACCTATTTTGTTTTCAAAACGTAATTGAAATACTTCTGTCTGAATTATACTAAATCGTGTGGAAACTATAAGTTCTACATGAGACTCACATAATTTTTTTAAGTACAGTCAAAGTTGATGATAGTATTCATTTTATAAAAACCTGAGTAATTTTTGAGAGCCAGCTATGTACCAAACTTTGGCTCTGCACAGATATAAGTAAGATTTGTTCCTTATTTTCCAGGTTAAATTCAGCTGTTCATGATATTGATCAGCTTATTTTAAAGTTCTTTTTCATTCCAAAAGCAAAAGTAAAGATCTAATTGCAATTTCTTAAGAAAAATTAAATTTGTGAAGACCAATGCTAACCTGAATTTGCCTTCACAGAAGGGAAATACTAAACAAAAAGTAATGAAGTCCTATTACATGCTACATTTCTCCTCCAAACCCATCTTTTACACTTGATCTTAGCCAAAAGGCCGAGAAGCGATTCAAACCCATCTTTTAATGGATACTGAAGTGGATTCTAATATCTCCACTTTACATAAAAAATGAGACATTCTCATGAAATCTTACTGGTACTAAATGACAGAGAAGAAATTGAAATTTGGGTCTGACTCAAAAACTCTCTCTCCTAAACATTTTTTTTTTTTACCCTGAGCATCCCTGAGAAAAGGAAACGAACAAGAATTATATTCCCCTGTATATTATCACTGAACACACATTGAGCCTGGGGAAATACTTTTCAGCAAGTGTGAGAACAAAACTGACGGCCGGATGGCCAGACCCGTGTTCTGCCGGAGATGGCGCAGGGTGAGAAAACGGCTGTCCAGAAATGGGAGGCGGGACCGGCAGCGGCGTGTGCTCATGCCCTTTCCATCCAGGTCCAAGTGCAGAGCCCGTTCTGACCCTGCCAGCCACCCCCAGTGCAATCGCAGTTCTGACCTGAGGGCACCGTAAGATTTAATACATTGAACTCACGTGATGGCTCAACACAACCCCAGCTCCCCCACTCATGCCTTCCACAAAATGGCAGTGTGCTCCTTGCTCCTACTAATCCAAAATGATGCATCTAGATTTTATAGAGTGAAATAATTATAGAAATCAGGTAGCCTGATTAGCAAAAAGATAAAACAAGCCGAAGTCTCATATCAAAGAAGGAAAATACATTATTTTAAATATCGGACCAAAGATACACATACATGACTAGGTATGTGTGTGCATTTCTTTAAACAACCAAGGATTAGGGTAGGAGAGATCACAGACAATACAACCTCCTTTTATTTGCTTTATAGTTTATTGTGTATTGTTTTAGGAGTTGTCTGTTGATACGTTCTCCATAAAGCTAACGGTTTAGAGAACCAGTGGCCTTACTGATTTAAAAATATGAACTTCGTGTTATTTCACCTGGCCTGAACACCACGCTATCAAGTTGACTGTGTGCATGTATACAGTCCACAGTCAGTGTGCACTGAAGAATTAAGGGAAATGGAAGGATGTTTTAATATTAATTGGTTGATTTTTCAATCATCACTTTGAAGCAACATAAATTACAAACTAGTAGGACATTTCGGAGATAAGCAGGCACCCACAGTAACATCATTTGAGTGGGTAGGAAAATCCTAGCCAAAGCTAAGATTATAGTCGGAAGAGCAGAACATAGTGATAGAGCGGGGAGCGGATCAGGTTAGAACAGGGGTCCTAGTTACCACCGGCCACTTTGAGAAGGACCCGATATGGAAGCTTCGAAGTGTCACCGTGAATATTTATTCAGGTCCAATGTTAGTAAACTGTTTCGGACAGCCCTGTCAAATACTGTATCAGGGGACTCAGAGAGGCTGTGTTCTGAGAGGAGCGCTCCTTCATCCCCAGAGAGAGTCCCAGAATATATGAACCCACAGTGACATCGCATCATTGGGCTTTTCGATTGCTGAGCTTGAGGCCTCTGGATAATAAGCAGATCAAAGACATTGCTGATTTTTGTTTCTGGAATGAAGCAGACTCAACACTGACAAATTTACATTCATGCTGACTTCCTGCAGTGGCTTGATTTCTTAGTGGAAATGAAGAGGAAATGCTTTATTTGGCGGAGGTAGAGTTATATTTGCTAGTAATAGTAAATAACTGATCCATTTGCATAGTGATAATCTCAAATGTGATATCTTTAATTTGTAATTTGCAAAATTTCACTTAATTGCTTGGAATTTTAAATCACTACCTTTATTTCTAGAGGACTCTGGGCAAAGGTGTTTTAGCAGATTTGTCCAAGGTCATAGCCACTGTAAATTGAAAGACTGGAATAAGTTCTTCTGGCCAGCACTGTCTGTGGATGTGTTGTGCCGGGTGATCAAAGCACTGCAGACACTATTTTGAAGATACAGATTCATCTAGCAATTGAAAACTGTAGAACAGTGTATTTTTAAATTAGTCTTAATTATCAAGTACTGTACAAGTATCAAAGTCTTTTTTAAACATACACTTATGCCATATCCTATTTTTCCACATTACAAAGGGTCTAGAGTCAAGATAACAGTGCAACCCAACTTCTCAAGTTCCTTAACTGATTTTTGTTGCAAACTTAAGCTAAAGTATTACTATTTTCAATCATTAAAACAAGGTACACATAGAATGGTTCTGATATACCCAATTAGTCCAATAATGTTATCTATTAAATAATTTTGGGTTAAATTATCTGCTATTTGATGGTATTAACTAATTATTTTTAAAAATTCTAAGACATTTTGAATGTGTGCAACTCCATAGCCAAGTCTGCTTTTGAGGTAAAAAGCCATTTATATTAGTCTTTGAAATGAATGTCCTAATCTTTGCTTCTGAGAGGATTGATTTTCTTATTTGGGGAACAGATTACAATAAACTGACTGTATCACTCAAATGCATATATGACAGAACTAAAAATAAATTTACAGTAAGCATTTACAATACATATAAACAATATTGATATATTTGGTTAAATCAAAGTTGCTATTTTCATGAGCCAAATTGGTTGAATCCATCTATTTCCAATGCTTCTGCCTGTTTACACTTGATAACCTTTTTACGGGCTTCTTCAGGGAGATTCCACTGCACACATTTTGAAGCCAGTTGCTCTTCTGGATTGGAGTGGGATCTTACCACTATTTTAATACTTTCTTATTCATTATTATAATATTCTAAATTGAGGAGTAGGAAGAAAACCAAAATGATAAATTTATTAAAGCCTCATTTCCAAATCCTGTGTATGGGGACCACCTAGGTTGCACACACATGTTAGCCCTGACTATGTTGGTTCCGAGGAGAATGAGGCAGTATCAATAATGTTCATGTAAGTGCTTATCCCTGTTTATACCCTGCACATGTCTGCGTGGCTAAGCCTCCACTTTGTTTAAAAATATTTTCTTGAATAATGCATAAAAGAACAATGAATAAAATGAAGTTTTTCTCTCTTCCCCAAAGGCCCAGAGAAAGTCAAAGTGAATATTGTAGTATAGTCTTTTTTCATCTATGAAATAAAGAATTCTTTAAAACTATGTATAATATAGTATTTCCCATTATAGAAATTTGGATTGTACCTTATGTATAGTTTTCTGTTGGGCTTCTCACACATCCCATTGTACTGTGAGTATTTCCCATGCCACTAGATACTCTTCTAAGTAAGCATAATAGATCAGCAGTAGTTCACCTAAAACAGTGAGCAAACTGCATTAAAACCCAGCCAGGCCCTTACCAAAGAGCTGATGCTATGAATACCAATCATAGCTTAGTTGCTGTTCCATATGTTAATTTAATTTGACAGAGTAAGAGTCTTTGAAGTCCTAATTCTCTTTTGCATCCAATAAACCAGTTTTTATAGTGCCTGAACTTTTAGACATCAGCCTGCAGCTAAACTCATGTCGGGAAGTTGCCATGAGGTCACATGTAACAATGGCTGCAGAGAGCTTCCTTTGGGAATCTTGTGAGAGAGGTGAGGGGCTGTCAGGGGTCACTTGGGGGGTCAGCGCCTCTGATGATAGCATTTTATGGACATACAGATCTGTTGTTTTTTATGTGAGGTCTTGGACGATAATTCCTCAAGAAGTGAGTGTGCAGAAGCCCAGCAACATTCATAAGTGTTTATATGCATGTTTGTGCTTATTAGTGGGCTTTGTGGCTTTTGAAGGGAAAAGCTTGGCAGAACTCCCTCTCTGGTATGTGGCTTTGCTTCCCATACTTCAGCAAGAAGGCAACTCTAGAGTCTTCCCCACTATCAGCACTGAGAGTCTGGGCTGTGAGTTGAATCAACTCACAGAATATTCTTCGGAGACACTTCTACTGAATACTGATGAGAGTGAGTGGTGCTGGCTATGAAGTAGAGAGGAAAAGAGCAAAGAAAAGAGTCAGAAATGTTGAAAGTAAAATTATGCTGAACATTAAGTTCTGTAGAGTAAGGACTTTAAGTTTTGTTGGTCATTAGATGGTAAATTCTTTCAGGGCAGAAAACCATGCTTGTAAGATGTACAAGCATCTAATGTTATTATCTGCAAGTTGTTCCAGAGGCTCAACATCAAACTTAACGTCATGATTGCTGTGACATTTAAATGTGAACATTTAAAGTCAAGACCTTGCGACACTGAGTTTCTTTCATAATCACTGATCACCTACCAGGGACTAGAGTCTCTCCAAGGTTAACCTTGCCCCACAGATAAATGCTCAGTCCCTGAGGTTGAAAAATAATGGAAAACAAAGGCCAGGGATTGATTTAGCTCAGTGGTTCCGGCGCCTGCCTTCCAAGTGCAAGGGCCTGGGTTCAATCCCCAGTAACCACATACCACAATGCCAGGCATGGTGGCTTATGCCTGTATTCCCAGCTGAGCTCAGGGTCACCCTGCACTACAAAAGCGAGACCCTGTCTCAAAAAAAATAAAGAATGGAAACCAAGTGCATATGCTCTTATTTCAATAAAAAGTAAAATACTGAGAGTTGTCAGTCTCACTTCATTTGTCCCAATTTAAGCTATTGGCAATTAACAGCACAGTGGAAAAATTGGAAGAGGACTCTATGCCCTTCTTTGGAAGCACCTGAAAAGCTTATACTTTATGGGACTTCTTCATTAACGACAGTGATTTGGGAATAGAGAGCAGAAAGATGGAATGGTCACTGAAGAGGCATATAAGCCAACATTTAGGGAAATTGGTCATTAACGGGAAATTATTGGACAAGCATTTAATTTTTTCCAGTAAGAAGGTTTCTAGGTAACAATCCTGTTGTGACTGAGTGGTTCTGGGAAGTTGTAGACATGGGATTAAGCAGCTGCACTGGATAGTAATGATGTAATTGGGTTTCCAACATAATTTCCAGTCTTTCTACTGCTGGGTGGTATCAACTACCATATGACCTAAGTTCCATTTTGGCAGTTCATTTCAGCTTCTACCATCGCTTTTCAGTCTTTACAAAAGTAGCTTGATTCTCCTCAATGAAACTGATGCTCTATCTGGAGTGCCAATTAGGAATTTAGAGGAAACGAAATACTCTACTTTATGGAGAAAAAAGTCCAAATTAGACAGCGAACTAGGCCAAGAATTTGCCTGTGATTTGGTATAATGTTGGAGGCACTTACCTTATTTTTATGATGAATTACAGTGCAGTATAAAATCACTCTTGAGGTTACCTGTGCCTGACTCCTGAGCAGAACTTGCATACAAATGGCGGCCTGTGCACAGCCAGGTTTTCCGGTCCTCCAGGAACCATGGTCAGGAGACCACAGTTTGGTACAGCCCACTCGTACACATTGTGGTTTTATTCTCCAGGCTCTGTTTATTCTTTATAGTTTCTTACTCATACATTAGAACATCTCTTCTCTTTGAAGTTTTGCTCTCTTGTCTTCGTAGTTCCCCTCTCCCCATGTTTTCCTTTCTTTGTATTCTTGCCCACTTTATATTCGCAATGCAAGTGAAACTGGGCAGCACGGGTTGCTGGAAGCTGAGTTTGCTGTTCTGTTCCTCATCCATCTGCTGTGACTCTCATACCACAGAGGGCGCTGTGTGGTAATTATTTGCTGACACACCTATAGCATTTCTACCGCCAAACTTTCATCTTCAGCAACTTTCCAGGCACCTCTTGGGGACTTAATGAATGCTCATGTTTTTAACTGAAGTAATTGCAGTAAGAAAGTTGATTCTATATCCACATAGTTAATTTAGAAACAGACTTGTTTTTGGAACCCAACTCTTCTATAGGTTGAGAATTTCCGGCAACGTGCTCAGTCTACAGCAAAGCTTTTTTGTTACAAAACTATAATCTTGATGTACTTTGGCCCCACCTGAATTCCACTGTAATTGCCTTTACAACATATATCCTGCTATCATCTTTAAAAGGTTTAGTTCTAGACACATCCGCTGGCAGAGGATTTGTTTTGCTTTCTTTTCTAGGAAACTGTAACTTAGCGAACTATTAGCCTGTCTGACTTTAATTTTTCTTGCATTTTAACTGCTGATGTAATTTTTTAAAAAAAGAAACAAGCCAATAGATTAGCTGTAATTTGTTTGTTATGTTCAATATTCACATTTTGGCAGTTGAGTAGTTTTAACAATAGGAAGTACATCTAAATTGTCTACTGTTTGTCTGCATGCAAACACTATACATAGGAACCACAGTACTTTCAAAAGTGCACATCAAAGTAATTGTTTTGCCTGGCGCCAGTACAAATTTCTGTTGAGACTTGCCCCGTTTAATATAAATTATATTACCTGTGGAATTTAAGAGGATGTAAGGTGTAACATGCCTTGCAGGCAGGAAATTTAAACTATGAGTTGCTTTCTTTTCTTTCAGTCTCTGGTTTGTTCTGGTAATGTGGAATATTTAGCATCCCTAATTTTCTATTTAATTTTTAACAGGCATATTTTGAATTTTGCATTCATATCAAAGATAAGTTCAAAAATTCTCATGCTCTGTCAGGCTAAATTAAGAATGTGAAATACTGGAGGGTAGTGGTATCTTGCCTGCTACCTAACTTACGGTGAAGTTAGTACAAGACTCCAGTGTCTTAACTAGCCCATGAGAACAAAGACAAAGAAAGAAAACCAGATCACACCCACACACAAAGTAAGAGCCTTTGATTTAATTTATAATCAAACATCCTGCTTCAGGCCTGATGTCGTGTCTGTGTCTTGCATGGATATGGTATCATGATTGTAAAAGTAGAACATCCATAAGCAGAAACGTGTAGACAAACTTCTCTTGGTAAATCCATTCAACTCAATTTTATACCCTGCTTATAGGGCCAAAATGGTAGACTTTAAATGTGTTCAGGGAATATGCCAAGTCGGGTTAAGAAAGAGCATGCCAGCCTTCACATCCATCCACACTCTCAGTGACCCTTTTCTTCCGGGTACAACCCTGATAGCCAGTGATTAGGCCTTGAGGTCATTCAATGCCAGATTGCTGCACCTACGCCATCTTTGATCTTGAATGTGTAGAAAAATACACTAGGACAAAAAAGTAAATAAAATTAATAGCACACAAAAGAGGTAGTGAGGAGAAATGAAAGAGAAATAGAACACATTATAAGATATGAACTACGATCCTCCTAGTCCCTCAGTAAAGGATACGAGAAAAAAAATCTAGAAAGGAGGCTCCTATCTGCCTCCCTTCTTTGTGTTCCACAGGATTCTTCCGTTGAGTTGTGCTCAGCCACAGCCCGAAAAGATGTTCTTCCGGAGCTGTGGGAAAACATCTCTTTCCCTGCTCCCCTTTAGGGGAAGGGCCCCTCTGTTCATTCTTTCTGCTCACTGACAGTTCTGACACATCCCCATCACCAGGATAAACATTTCTCCAGAACTTCACATGTCTAAAATAACTACCACTCACCAAGGGACTACGTTAGCTTTTTAAAAATATCTTACAGAAAAATATTTATATCTTACTCAGTCCTCCCACCTGTAAGATAGGTACTTTTTTTTTTTTTTGAGACAGGGTCTCGCTTTTGTAGTTCAGGCCGGCCCTGAGCTCAGCCTTGAACTCACAGCAATCCTCATGTCTCTGCCTCCTGAGTGCTGGGATGACAAGTGTGAGCCACTCTGCCTGGCACTGGGGTGTGTGGTTCTGATTGCTGATGGGCATGAGTGTCCACACCCGGCATTGCTGTGTGTGGTTCCTGGGGATCTAACCCAGGTCTTTGAACTTGCAAGGCAGGTGCCAGAACCACTGAGCTAAATCCCTGGCCCATATTTTGTCCCAATTTTATAGATTATTGAAGATGTCATATCGTAAGTCTTGAATCCAAATTCACATCATTGGTTATTCTACACATGCACAGATTTTCCCTATGCACGTCCATATATTTCTTTCTCTTGATTCATTTTGGTCCCTGATTTTTCATAACTATCTTCGGGTAAGAATTTGGCTACTCAATCCTAGACCATTTTTTTAGTTTCCTCTTTTTCTTCTTTTTAAAATAGCTTCATATTAGTTCTTGGGGTGGGGAGACAGGGTCTCGCTTTGTAGTTCAGGCTGGCCCTGAGCTCAGCCTTAAACTCACATCAATCCTTCTGCCTCTGCCTCCCAAGTGCTGGGATGATAGGCATGAACCACCATGCCTGGCATTGTGGTATGTGGTTCTGATTGCTGGTAGGTGTGAGTCTCCACACCTGGCTTTGTTGTATGTGGTCACCCTGGATCAAACCTGGGTGCTCATACTTGAAAAGTGGCACTGGAACTACTGAGCTAAATCCCAGGCCCGTCATATTAGTTCTTGGAGCAGTGTCCATTTTAAACAGAAACACGTACTTCCATGGCTTGCTTTTTGTTTCTTGCATATTTTTTTTTTTTTTCCTTGAGACAGGGTCTCACTTTGTAGTTCAGGCTGGCCCTGAGCTCAGCCTCCAACTCACATCACAGCAATCCTCCTGCCTCTGCCTCCCAAGTGCTGGGATTATAGGCTTGAGCCACCATGCCCAGCACTGTGGTATGTGGTACTGATTGCTACTGGGCATGAGTCTCCAAGCCCAGTATTATATGTGGTTATCGGGGGATCAAACCTGGGCCCTTATACTTGGCGAGACAGGCACCAGAACCACTGAGCTAAATCTCCGGCCCTATTTCTTTTTACTTAAAAAAAAAAAAAAAAGGCCAAGTGTCTTTTAGTTCAAGTGTTGACTGACTTTGAGGGTCAAATTCAGCTTTTAAATTCTGAGCTCTGAAGACTAAGTAGCAAGTAGAGAGCAGGTACTGCATGTGGGTGGTGAAGGCGTCCTCCACTCACTTTTATTCCATCTCTTATGGGATCACTCATAGACTTTGCTGCAGCTGGCATGATCGTCATGAGGAACAGAAATTAAGATATTAAACTTATTAAGAAATAAGATTTTGGCGGATGAATGGATAAAGAAAATGTGGTATTTGTACACAATGGAGTATTTCTCAGTAGTACTGTGCCATAAAGAAGGATAAACTTGAGTCATTTATAGGAAAATGGATGCCCTTTGAAACCATACTATTAAGTGGAATAAACCAGACACACAAGCTTAAATATATAGCTCCTCTTACATGAGAAACCTAAAGTACAAGTAAGCTAAAGAGCAAAATAAAAGATAGAAGGAAATAGGGAGATAGATCTTTTGCAGATGGAAAGAGGACCAAGAGACAGAGGGGAAAGGAATATAAAAAGAATTAAGCTATTACTTGTACATTTACAAACTCCTCACAGTGAATGCAATCATTATCTTAAATTTGTATAGTAAAAAAAAAATTAGATACACCTAAGACCTTTTCTGGTCCTAACAACTGATATATGACTGATAGAAGCTTAGCTGTTTATTTCCAAATGGCAATGTATACCAAATATACCTGGAATACTTCACTGGTTTATGTTACAACATTAAAGTCCAAGCAAATTTCGAAGATGCCCTTGAGCTCAAGGGCTGGGTGCAGAAAGGAGCTGGCTTTTATTGTGGGGAAAAAGAAAGAGATTCAAAGGTTGGAGTAACAGATGTACCATCTCTATCATTTGCCTTTAAAGTTAGTGCTCAGATAAAAGGGTAGCTCAGAAATGGGGCTGGATGTTGGGAGGATTGAGCTTTTAAAAATCTTAATGTTTTCAGCCTTTTCCGGAAGCAGGTGACAGGGTAGTTAACGTCCACATCCTCTCTTCAACAGAGCAGCCTGTCTGCTGGCACATTGCTTGGCAGAGCTCCAAGGAAAGCTGTGCGATGACGGCAAGATTAGAACACAGGAAGCAGGGTTGCGTCTCACCGCTTAGCACAGTTGATTCTACTGGTACTTCTTGTCCCTAAAGCTGACCCTCATGAGAAGCACTTACTCATTTGAATTCCAACTAGTAACAAATTGAATTTCATGCGCGATGCTGCTGATCTGCTTTGTCATATTGTATGATGGTAAGATCCTTGATACTCCAAGCTCCTCCCACCGCTTCTGACCCAGGACATGTGTGTAGAAGTAATAACATACCATGTAAATGTTCAGTATCATTGAATCTCTGAGATTGGGAATTCACCACATTAGGCTCGTATGTTTGTTAACAATTTCATGCTTGAAATTATCTTACAAGCTTGACTCACAAAGAATGTGGCCATTGCAAGGGCATCCTCTTCCAGAAGACTGACCTTTGTGGATATGAGCACATCAGCACTTACAGATAACACACCATTTGGAAGCTGTAGTGGCTGTGCTTGAGACTGGTGACCCCCGCCTCAGACACCACGCTTCCTCACAATTCATGAGCTTTAACTATACTTTCTGCCTATTTGTGTTTCTGTTCTCTTTACAGTCCTCAAGCACCCACCCAATAGTCACAGTCCTTACTACACTTCACAAAATGACTCTTGAAGTAAGCAATAAATATTAGAGTTATTTTTAATCATTGATATAATGTTGGTAACCTAATCAGGTAAAGTGTTTTTTAATATTAAAACAGTTTTGGCCAGGGATTTAGCTCAGTGGTTCCAGTGCCTGTGTCATAAGAGCAAAGTCACAAGTTTGATCCCCGGTACCAAAAAACAAAAAAAACAGAGCAAAACAAAACAAAAAACAAGTTTGATGTGGAGGGTTTTGTTTGTTTGTTTGTTTTTGTATTCTAGACTTTTATTTCTTCATAGAATGCACTACTTTAAAATTTTAAAATAGAACAAACATTGTGACCTCATCTGGTTTAAATTTGAATAAATGAATGAATAAACAAATAAAGGAAAGAATGTCCTCTGGAAGGAGAACATGGGCTTCAGCAAAATGAAGAACCAAATGTTTTAGACATGTCTTCTCTCTCTGTCTAGAGCTGTTACAAAACTATTCTCATCAGTGTATCTCTGGAGAAGCATCCATGTTCTAGATATTTGGATCTTCTGTTGTTTGGTTGTATTATCACTTTTTCTTGACAACACTTCTACTGTCCATGCCATCTCTGGAGCTCACAAGTGATTCACTTGAGTGACCTGAGCTGCAATCACTGACAGACAGCTGCCCCTCAGAGTGTGTTCAAAAATACAGGCTAAAATTCTATAAGGACTCTTGGCTCTGTATTCAGTTCAGGGACTGAATCTCGGGCCTTGGCTCAGTCAGTTATTAGCTGGATAATTTCCTTAGCCTCTGAGGGCCGTAGTTTTCACAAGTCTAAAATACACATTGTCATAGGATTATTTCTACTGTGTAGGGGAATATAAGAATTAAAGTGGCCAGCAGAGTTTTAAGAAATACTTAAACTTGCACAATTAAAAAGTAAAAACATGAGCTGTATTGAGAATTACAAAAACCCCTCAAGTGATTATTTGGCACTTACTTGGCTGCCCTAAGGCAAGAACCACACTAAAGTTCTCCCAATCAGATAAAAATCTGTATTTAAGAAGATCTTTAAGAGGGCCGGGGAGTTAGCTCAGTGGTTCTGGCGCCTGTCTTGCAAGCACAAGGGCCCGGGTTCGATTCCCCGGTAACCACATAGCAATACTGGGTGTGGGGACCCACGCCCAGCAGCAACCAGTACCACATACCACAGTGCCGGGCGTGGTGGCTCACACCTGTAATCCCAGCACTCGGGAGGCAGAGGCAGGAGGATTGCTGTGATGTGAGTTGGAGGCTGAGCTCAGGGCCAGCCTGAAGTACAAAGCGAGACCCTGTCTCAAAAAAAAACCTAAAAAAAAAAAAAAAGAAGATCTTTAAGAGAAAGAGGTAGTATAGAATTTTCAAGCTACAAGCAGAGTTATACTAGACATTATTAAAATTAGTGTTTCCATTAATTGTGCATAAATGTGACCCAAGATCTGTGTATTTTGCCAACATTTCTTTGTTTCATTCCTTCCGCCGTTTTGCGCTGTTTTGTAGAGGATAGGTCTGAGTTTTCCTGCCCTACCTTTTCTCTCTTCTCAATTCCTTAAATGGTGTTTTACATTTAAGCAAACTACTTTTTCCCCATGGTCAGTCATCTTAACTTCTGCACTGGAAGAAAATTTTAGTTTTCCTCAGTTACTGACTCCAGTACATGCGGCCCTTCTGGTATGGAAACCTTTCTTCATGTGGCAGTTGAAACCCATTTCCTATTCTTACTTCTTCAGAACAAGTTTCAAAACAGCTGGTTACCATCCCTTAGGTTAATCCTTCCTAGACAGTACTTCAAAAACATTATATCATTTTTCAGTCTTTTTTGTCAAGCATGAGTTATAGAACTTCCTTTAACTTTTTCTCATAAGACATATTATTCAGCCTTTTAATAAGCAGCATGGTGTAATTGAAAGAATATGGGCTTTGTAGTTAGCCCTGGGTCTGAATCTGGACCACGTTATTCACTACTATAGCTGTTTGACCCCAGCGAGGTCTCCTAACTTCTCTGAATTTCAGTTTCCTTATCCGGTGGACTGTTGTTAATGAAACCTGTCTCGCAGAATCCTAGTCAAAGTTGATGATGCATGTAATGTTCCTGACGTGTAATAAATAGTCTAGTAAAATGTCGGTTCCTTTCCTTTTTCTCTTTCTTTGTGACTGTCCTCTACTTTCCGACTAGTAATGGGCCCTGGAATTGAACACATTATTGAGAATTTGAAAGGATTCTCTTTACTAATTCCCTTCCCAAAACAAAACACACCTTTTAAAGTTCTTTCCATTATGGCATCCTATCACAAGAAGTGCTTTGCAGCATTCGTGTACTTTCCAATGGTTCCTGCTCTGATGTGATGACTGTGGGGACAAACTCCTATTAAGAACCAGTAATGAGAAGAGGACATCCAGAGGAAAGCCTGTCAGAAAGTCACCTAATTGTCATGGAGGGATTCAAGATAGCTCTGGAGCGCTTTTACCTCGAGGTTTCCCAAATTACCTTTATGAGGCTTATCAGTAGCTCCTATCAATAAGGACCCACGTCAACCAGTGTCTTTCAGATTACTTCGAGATGATGAGTCACTTGTCCTTAGATTTCCACCTTAAGTCCACGTCTTGCCACAGAGCTGCAGTGTCAGCCTGTGTGATATCCTTGTGCCATTTTGAGAAAACTGTCCATGCTGGGCGGGTGCATAGCCATTCAAGAAAGGATAGTTTAGATAGCAGAGGGGCTGAACTCCAGGTGCCCTTGTACAAGATTAACCTTTTCTCAGAAGCTACATTGTTGATTCTGGCAATATTTAATTTCATAAAACAGATGTTGAAAATGAATTTATCACCCTGTCTCTTTGATATCATCTAATATCAACTTTCCTCTCCTTTCATTGGCCTTCTCCTTTTCCTGTATCTGTTTTCTTCCTTGCACTTGGCAAATAGCATTTCATTCTGTTTCAGATCCGCTCCAATTACTTCTGCCAGTTCTCCAATGCAAGCTGTTTCTTAGCATGCGCCCTTGAGTACCTGCCTTGATTTACACTTTTTTAAGAGTTATTCTTTCCTTCTCTTCAACCTTGGCGTATTTGGAGATTACAGCAAATAGATTTTGCTAAAAGTCTCTGCATTACTTTAACAGATTCATATCAGTGGCATTTGGGCAATAATGTCTGTAGTTAATTTGGGTCAGTGTTGCTTTCTTCTTCTGGGGATGACTCAAGTGAACATCTAAATGACCTAAGTCTAGGCAATGAGAAGGAAAGGGAAAGTCATGAAGAGACATAGATAATCCACACATCGGTAACTTTTACAGGAAGTGAGAGTTCAACATTGCCAAAGCCTGAGATGTTATCTTTCTTTCTTTCTTTCTTTTTTCTGAGGTGTTACCTTTCTTAACAGGGACTGCAGTCTTTTTATACTAAGCTCATAACTTTATACAAGTCCCATGTTGTCCCTCAAGTCATGATGATCACTGAAGCTACAAGTGTTAGCCAGCTTGCCCTCGGGTCCGTTAGCTGATAGATTTTTTAAAAAAAACTATCTCAAAAAAACAGAGAGCTACTTTAATGCCAAAAAATGGCTGAAAATTAAGAAATAAGAAACTTGAAGATAAATTATAGGCAAACTTCCCTCACAAATATTTTAGAATACAGTTGGGTCTTTTGATGAATATGTTTTAATTCCATTATTTTACCTTGTCTGCAGTTTTCTTCATTTATCTCTCATATGCCTGTTGAGGCTAGTGCTTGCTTATAACAATAAAGCAACTATTGAGTTAAGTAAATTAAAAAGCCCAATACATATTAATATAACTTCAACTTGAAACACTTATTTTTGCTCTATGAATCATTAAATGTGTGACAAGAACAATTCCTGATACATCTTAGGATATGTAGGATACTTCAAGAAAGTTTTCCCATTTATTAATTCTGTGTGTGTGTGTGTGCGCGCATGTTTGGAGTACTTAGAATATTGAGAATAGTACTTTGCCTGTGGAAATCATGATAAAACTTAAGTCTGAGAAAATACGTGAGAAAAAGACCTAGTTGGTTTCAATGGATGGCTGGAGGGAAGGTATGGGGAAAGGGAACAATAAATGGACAGGGAGGCTGGTGAAGAAGACCTTGGGAACTAGCACCTGTGCTGCTTATTTGGAGGTAGTCACCTGAGGCAGTTTTGTAGGGGTAGATAATAAAATCTGGTTCTAATGTGTTTTCTGCAGATGGCAGTGAAATATCTAGTCTATATATTTTCTAGACATTGAGAAATATGGGACTGAAGAGAGGATAAAAGGTCAGGGCTGGAGATAGGAATCCAGGGCTCATCCTGGTGTAGGTGCTAATTGAATCCAGCTGGATATAGAAGAAGATATAGAGAGAAGGAAAAGAAGGGCAAAGAGCCTCTGGCCAAGGCCTGTGGGCTCTAAGTGGTAATGCATGGTGGAAGAAGGCTGCAGTGAAAAGAAGAAAGACAAAGCAGATGGAATTGTTTGGGGAGCCCAGAGCCTAGGACGCTGCCACTGAGGCTCTGAGAATACCGAAGCCATGGCAGTGCGGAAAGTTAGCAAGGATCCCTAACAATGGTATTTGATAGCGTGCAAGTGAAGAACAACAGGCAGTTTTTTCAGAGAAGCAAAACAAGCAGAGTGTGCTTCTGGTCGCTCTGTGCGTTGGAAGTTAGCACTTGTTTAATGAAAGAGGAGGAAGGGACTGAATCAAGCAGGCAGGCAGAGTAGAGAAGGGTGAGCTTTGTCTTGGATGACAGGATAACAGAATCATCCTTGTCCAGAGGTTTAATATGTAAAATAGCTACAAAGAAGAAAACAAATTGGGACAAAGAAGGCAACATAGAGAGGAAAAGATAGGAGGGAGTGAAGAAAGCTAGATGTGTCCTGAAGTGTGTAGTCATGGAGGTCAATAGCCTCAATTGATGAATTTGGCCTTTAAGTCATTTTTATTTTCTCGCTCGTGTCTTCTTTCTTTCTGTTGGAGATGAAACCCAGAGCCTTTGCACTGAGCTACCTTTTAAGCACTTTTTTCAGCCTTAAAAACAATTTTTAAAAAATCTGAGACAAGTTTTTGACATATTACTGTATTGCCCAACCTAAGCTTAAGGTGATGATCCTCCTGCCTCTAGCTAGGTACAGGCGTGTTTATATTTATGATTCTTGAGCATTCTTCTCATCTCTTCGTGCAACTTTTTGGAGAAGACAAGACCTACCTACATTTGTGTGTCACTTTAGTTCCTAATACAGATCTATAAGGATTTATTCTATACTAAATGACAGATTGGTAGAAAGAAAGGCGAGTTTCCAGTGATGTCTAAAAGTGAATAATTACAGAGAAATTTAATCAAGAAAAACATACAGTTTTGATAGATGAAATGAAAGCATCCCTCTCCACTCAGAGGCATTTATTACACTGGGGTTTTCTGAATAATTTATGCAAACTCTTATCTCTAAAAGGCTGTAGATGTGCTGCTGGTGAAATGTCCCGTCTGAGTTGGCTCTACAAAATGTCCTTCTTTATCTTAGCACAATGAAGAAATAGGCCTGAAAGATTTGAAAACTTTTCTTTATTCCTTCACTCCATTTTTACTCCATTTTCACGAGAATACCCATCAGTGTTTGTAAATGAACTAAAGGCAGGAGGACAATCATGTCTACTTGGTTTTTTGATATAACTAACAAAGAGAAGAGAAGCTTGGTTGTGAAGGTGAAACGCACTCGTGGGGAAAACAAGTAGGCCTAATAAGAAAATGCAGTAGTGGGAATAAATTAGTTTTGAACCTGGGAAATACTTTCATAGTCTGCAAGATTTTTTTTATTCCAGGAACTTGAAAAAAAATATATTTTTAGCTGATCTGTGTGCAGTACTGATATGAATAAGAAAATACTTCTGTAAATATTGGAAAGTAATTTTTACCATCTTCGACATTAAAAATATCTGCAAAGTGGATGTGGTGGTGCACCTCTATAATCCCAGCTCTTCAGGAGGCTGCAGAGGAAGCATCTCAAGTTTGAGGCTACCCAGCCTGGGCGATTTAAAATAAATCAAAAGAGCTAGTGGTCAAGCTTAGTGGTAGAGGCCTTGGGTTTGATCTTTCGTGCTACCAAAAGACAGAAAAAAAAATTGAGCACATTTTTCTCGAACATTTAAGAAAAAATATCACTTTGTAGTGCAGATCCAGATAAAAAGTCTTGACAAATGAGGCTGGAAACTGTCTTGTGAGATGACATCTTAGTATAACCTTTAAACTGTCCTACAGGAATGCTTCTAAGAGAGGAGTGAGGAGAAAACTGAAAGGTAATAATGTTACTTATCTTATTAAATACACGTAGGCTCTTTGCTTCTATTTCTTGACAGTGATTCCTATTTTTAGAATAGGAATTTTGAATATAAATCAATGATACTACAGAGGAGGACATATCTACCAGTGAATTGACCATAACTTTCAAAAAGCCTTGAGATTTTTCAAAAAAGTTCCTATAGAAGGATAAAGGTACCATTTTGGCAAATCTCTCAGCAAGACATAAAAAAGGGGAGATCCACCCAGGCTTGACTCATCTAATAGAATTTTCCTACAGAGGTTGAGTAAATATCAGACGGGAATGTTTACCAGACCTCACAGATTTTACAACCACATTCTTCTGGAAACATTCTGTGCGTTGGATTTGTTAAGTCTCCCAGAATAAAAGACAGAAAGTACTATAAAGCATATAGACTGCTGCCTTGAGAAGAATAATAGCTAGTCTTTACTACTCCTCATAATAAATAAGTAAATCATTTTGGTGAGCACATTAAATGATACACAAGACAGTGTCATTAATGAAACTATTAACAGTAGCTCATGAGCTCTACTCAAAAGAAAGTGAAGAATTAGAAAAGATAGTGAATTAGGAAAGATAGCTAGTAAAAACATGGTAGTGGTCCTAATGGAAAATTTAATATGTATTGATCCACTTTTCTATTTCTGATCTTATCTAACTTTTCTAAGAATAGGTGACTGCAGAGGAACCTTGAATAGTGGTGTGGAGACTAGTGCAGAGAGTAGTGACTTGTAGTTAGTTAATTCCAAAGTTTAGAAGCAAGAACGGATACACTGACTACGTAAAACGCACCTGAGTAATAAGGGTAGGTGTTCCAAGAACAGACTTTTGCAGATGAAATAAAATTTAGGAAATAAAAGCTAAAATATTTCAAAAATCCTTCCTTAATGAAAACCTTAGGCCAGAGGACTTCATTAATGAATTCTAATGAACATTTTAAAAATAAATAAGAAATAAAAATTATTTCAAAGCCCAATCCAATCACTCTTAAACATTTATGTTATTCTGTTATCCTCAGTTGTGGAAGACACAGGACTTAAGTGGAAAAGCACAGCACATTTTACTATTTGCTGTTAACTGTTGAGAATCAAGATGCCCTTGAGCCTACTAACACCACCGACAGACATGCCACGGGTGAAATAAGTGGTAGAATATATATGGATACCAACATGTAACAAAAAATTTCACCAGGTGATTGGTCAGATCTGTTTAATATTTTCCTGTTTTCTCTCAATTCTCGGCTGCTCACAAAAAAAAAACCCCAAAACACATTGACCAATTTACAATAAAGACGAACCCCAGATTGGATGGCATTTAGTAGTTTGTCCTTTTCCCCAGATACAGAGTTGAGTTCTGCCTGCTGGAGTTGATCTTTAGGGGGGGAAAGTACTTAATTTATGACCCAACCCATTGTCAGTAGTCACATCCCCATGTAACCTGCTTATTCACTAATTTGAGTCTGTATAGTAATTCTCTTCAAGAGACTATACCATTTTTTAAAGTTTCTTTGTGGAAAGAGTCATCAAGCAAAAAGACTAGTCCTGGACAGACATGGAAAGGGAGTTAACTTTTGGTATGAGGGTACACACAGGAAGCGCTGGCCTCTAGGTAGTAATATGCTTCCCGAAGAAGTCTCCAAACTTCAGCAAAGTATTTCCTGGATTCCCAAATTTAGAGACTGTGAATTTGGGAGTTTGCCAAGTACTCAAAAACATCAGGGCATTCTAAAATATAAGGGAAAACTCTTGAGGACAGAGAAAAAACAGGAAAATGAAAAGGATTTATTTAAAGTATGTATTTTAGATTCGGTTCTCCTTCTCACCACTGGACCTTGGGAAACTGATTTGCTTGACCCTTCCTATTGTTTCCCCAAGTGAAAATGAAATGAAAGTGCTCATCTTCACTTTTTATCATCCTCCAAAGGAAGGTAGCTTGCTGTTCCTGCTGATTTAATTGATAAACTTGGGCCAGCTATGTCACAGAAACAAACAAACAAACAAAGCAAAAGAACACCACTATGGCCATTTTGTAAAGAGAATTTCTCAGGGTATAAGGAGAAGGTTCTGGATTCTTTCCCACGCCAGCTGAGCAGCTGTATTTTTGTCACATATAAAATGATGTTCTGAAGACTGAGGAGGAGTAGAGATTGGGAAAATGAAATTGTTCCTCAATGAAGGAATATTCATCATCCACTGTGGGCTTCCTTGTATTACACAGAGGCTACTATCAGCTCCTACAGCGTCCAAGATAATGAGCTACTACATTAGTGGTCATCCTATAGCCCTGAAACAGTTGGACAAAAATCTTTTATAATGCTGAAAATCCAACAATTCCCTAAATTGCTTAATGAATAACTAAAGTTCCTATAGGTCTTTGTAGCAGGTGACAACCCAGATTGGAGTATTAGAGGCAGGCTCTGGAACCAATGAGCTAAATCCCCAGACCTCCACATTGGAGTACTAGAGTTTGTCTCATCAGAGATGCCAAACGTGCACCACTAAGAGAGCATCTCTATTCCTACCCCAAGCTCGCCTTGGGAATAATACTACTTAATACTAAGATTCCTCTTGCTGCAGTTAAAGCCCAAGACTTTTTAACTTGAATAAACCAAGACTTATTCAAGAGAGTACAAGTTTTACTCAGTTGCTACTTTCCTTCATGTTATGGAAGCAGATTTTTAAATGAGCCAACTTCCACTTAAAATATAAAATTATTTATGTATTTCTTAACCTGATCTGATTCTGATCCCATTGTTCTTTTTTTTTCTGTAGCCAAAGAAAGTCTTCAGCTTCTTCGCTATTTTAAATTCTCACTCGTAAGGTGAATATAGGACTCAAATTTTCTAAACGCTCCGAGTTTCACAGATGGCTTCCGTGGTGTCTCAGCCTACCACGGTACACCTACACAGGCACAGTCCTCACCCGCTGAAGCGCACACAGAAGTCATGTGGATAGGAATTCTAAGGTCTTTGGAAGTGGCTTTTTGTGCTGTGGACTCAGATTTTCTACATGCTTTTACAGCGCTTGCAGATTCTTTCAAATAGTTACATACATGCAAGTATCCAATTCACTCCCTTTTCTTCTCCCTCCCAGCTCTTTCTAGCTCTCTCAAAATAATATGTCTTCTTCTTTTTTTTTTCTTCTTCCTCCATGCCTCTTCTACTCTTTTGTCATATTTCTAGAGTGGCCCTGGCAATAAATGTATCAGAGAAGAAAGAAGCCATATGTTTTGAGGTAAAATTTTAACAGAATAGAGAAAGAATGTCATTTATCTTCAGCCCTTGAAAATGCCCAGAAGCTTCCATCCCCCTGCCTCTTATTAAACACTGGTATTCTTCAAATGTCAGGTTCCGAGATGAATTTTAAAAATACTTCACATAAAGCTTTTTTTAAACTCTTTTAATTAATTACGAATTAAGAGTATGTTTTCCCATAGTTTCTATAATAATAAATGTAGTTTATTTTAGGTGGTAAGTTTTTGTTTCACTGCCTGAGAATCTTAACTGCTCATGATGAGACATATCCCAAATTTGAAAACACTCACACCCAGATCAATGGATTTGTGGATTGTTTCTGTTTTACTAAAGATTTAGTTAGCTCTGAGCAGGAAGAAATGTTCTGGTTTGTGAAAAGGAAACTAAAAAAAACCAGGAAATTTCATTTCCAGGTCCTTGGAGATCAACCGGGCTAGTGATTTAGCGTGTGAGCAGAATAAGGAACCAGCAGTTTGAGCGCCAACATTCTGATTTTGCCCCTGTGTTGTCTTCTTTATCCCTGGAGAAGAGTTCCGCTCATGTTTCAACAAGCATGGTCTCTTAACTTGTCTTTGTGTCTAACGCACACTTAAAACACTGTATCACTTAGTACGATAAGTGCTCTTGAGCTGAATTAACCCAGGACTGGTTCATGGTCCTTCACTGTTAAGATTTGGAGGGAAAAAGGAAGTTAAATGAAAGCATTACAAAATTCATAAGCTGAATTTACATCGTGAGTATTAAATTCTCAGTGTTCTCCCAGACTTTGGAAGCAGGACGTAGATCTCCAGGAATTTTCAGTTGTATGCTCGGAGATGTGAATGTGTGTGTCCCCACAGAGGTTTTTACACAGCAGAAGGAAGGAAGTTGTGAAAGGGGAGAAAATAGAGCTATTGACTGAAGGGCCATAAAGCTGTTTTTAGAATGACTGCTTCTGTTGTATTGGGGAATGCTTCCTTTGAGAGGGGGTATATTACGCATCCTCTTTCCATTAAGTCTATTTTGTGAAGAAGTTATAGAGGATAATATATTACCAACTCCCAGGATCTCTTATCAACACAGCCTCTATTCTCACTGCAGATTTGCTTAGAGGGAAAGAAATTATTCTGTTTGCAGGAATACCAACCCGAGCCAATCAGAATCTCCACTAAATCACTGTGTTGGTTAGGGAAGCACTGACTTTTGAGAAGTGTTAACTTTGCCTCTAAAAGCCTAAGTGAAAGTGAGCAGCAGCCTTGTCTGTGGCTTGAGCATTCAATCAGTTTCAACAGGTGCAAAGTCTAGCAGTTGTTTTCAAAACAGTGAGAAGTTTCCAACTCCTTGAAGATTTAGCTACATCTGGCAACTGCTCCCTTTCTTTCGATGAGAAGTGTACTTCTCAGTAGTTTTATAAATTATGTTTGTCTTTATAGAATTAGTTTGTTGGAGGTGAGGAAAGAAGGAGAGAATGTGGCTTCCGAGAAGTTCACAAATTTGAGGTGGAAAGTAATAGCAAGTCACACACGCCCCAGCAAAATATTTGGCAGTTCTCTGTCCCCCTGAATACAGTTTGCATTCTGCATGTACACTGACTTATAGAATAAAGGGACTTAACTATTTACCAATAAAAAATTGTTTAATGATTAAACAACGAACACACTTTCTTTTGCCCTTTAAACTCCCTCCAGTGGGTTTGGTTGCTGCTTCACTGTGCCATTTACTGCGAAGGTCACAAAAGAAAGGTTAGTGGAATCACCCAGAGCAGCCAGAAGCTCCTAAGTGCCCCCATTGTCCCTGGAAACTCAGCTGGATCCTCCTTCAGGCACCTTTACAACACATTCAGAGAGGGAAGGAGGGAGGTTGGAAGAAAAATGCAGCCCCAATCCCAGAAGTAACCCTTGGTTCCCTAAATAAGATAACAGTGTTCTTGCATTTACTCCTTGGCAGGGCCATGTTGGTCACTGCTGTGCAGTGCTAGGGGAGATTCTTGCTGCTTACATAAGGAAAACTCTCAGGTGAGCCAGGTGATGTGCCTCTTTTGTAAAATGAGGAGTTACAACACTCTGGAGCCCTCTTTCAACACATGCAACTTTAATCACTCATCTCAAAAGCACAACTTAACACTATTTTTAAGTTAGCCTGAGTTTCGTCTCTAGATCGCATTTTACAAAACAGCCCTTCTCTCCTGCGCCTGGATGGTCACAGATGCCTGTTAATTGTCATACTTCTGGGAGTTGAGTTTATGCCCTTCGTGGTAGGAAGACAAAAAGTGAATTCCAAACTTTAACCCCACGAGCTACCATCCATGGCTGCACCAGGCTCCCGGGAGGAATGGAAGCTCTGTGAGCTGATGTGCTGTTGCCCTCGCAGAGGCTGTAGGCCGTTCTTCCTTATTTTGCCTCTGCTCTGTGTTTATTTTTGCTGTTGAATACATGAGCTACACTGACAAAGGAGCCCTTCACTTTCACCAGGGCGAGTGAGAGACAACATACAGTAGTAATTAGTTCTGTTTTGGAGAAGGCAGAAAGAAATAGTTATATTTTATAGGAAACTGTAAAATGTGACAGTCATTCCCATCAGGAACGAAGAAAAAGAAATCCAGAGAGTCCAAGGGACTTGCCCAAGATCTCCCAGTGGCTTAGATGCTGAAAATGCTTTCGGAGCCAGAATCTTGAATTATAATTCATTATGCTTTTGTTCTTCAGAATATTTTTACTCGACTCATGCAAACTCCTGATTTGACTTCATAGAATATAATATTGCTCTCTCTCCCACCTCCTCTCCTCCCACACATTCGTGTGTACATAGGAGATATACCTAAGATGTGATTTAAAAATACAGTGAATGTTTATTTTTTTAACAAAACTTCACTGCAATAAAAGACACATTGCAATCATTCTCCCTCAAACTACCCCCCTTGCTTTGAACATACTTATCCTGTTGTTCTGGTTATTTTCTAAAGCTGTTTAGGAAGTTCTCTCCAGTGAGTTTTTTTAATTGTACTATGGTGATTGCCTGGCTGTCCTGAACCAACAGAAAATGCTTCTCTTTCATGGTCATTTTGACTTTAGGGAAGAGCTGAAGAAAGTCTTACAGTGTCAGAAGTCGTGCGATGGCAGATCTGGTGAAAACGTGGATGCGGACACACAAATGTTACAAGCCTGCATTTTCATTGGATGGCACTTGGCAGTAAAGTTCACTGTATTTTTTTTTTTTTTAACTCACATCTTTTAAATACCAAACTGCTTCAGAAAATTTCAGGGACAATAGAATAAGCATATTTAAAGCAAGGATGAGTACATTGGAGGGAATTAGTGGCAGTGTGTCTTTTATTGTGATAAATTACAGAAATTTAAACATTCACTGTATATTTAGATCATCCTTTGTTATCTCAAAGACAGCTCACAGTTACCAACATTCTGATCTTCAGAATAACACTTCAGTTCCTTTTCACTGACTTGGGATTTTCATTTCTAATCTTTGTAATCATTTGTAACTTGATCTATGCACATCAGTCTTAGAGAATCTGAACAAAAATAATCAAGGAGTTGGCTGGATTTTTATGTAGGTCTTTGGGTAGAGGGCAGACAAGTTCTACACGGCTCTCTCAAAGTGACTTCCTAGGTAAATCCTGGGGGTGATTCGCTGGCCAGTGAACTTCTCTGAGTAGTGAGAATAATGTTTTCCGTCTTCTGCATCTCAGTGTCGCATCATTAACTCATTTGACTTTTAAACAGTGATTTTGGTTTTTTTGTTGCTGTTCATAGTACATCAAGACAGCAAAAAATAATTCTTATCCTTGAAAATGAAAGGAAGACACTGCTGATTTTAAAGGCATTTGTTTAAAAAATTTGAAGAAACCTTTATCTACTTGCTTTTTTGAAAGAGCTATATGTATACTTCCGTAGATAATTTACACAGGACATAGAAAATATACCTCAAATCAACTCGTGAAATATTTCAGGTAACTTATATCAAGTACTCATGGGAATTTCTACTTGATTTTAACTGAATTCAGCTGTAAATGTACTTTAAAGAGGATATTCGGTTAACTCACCAAAAAACAATTGGTGAAGCCGGTTGTTCGCCCCGACTACATAAAATCCTTCATCAATTAAGTTATTTTTTTTCTAACGTATCCAGACATGGGCAGTTTTAAGCAGCAGGCACATCCAGTTGAGGACATGTGTCAGAGCACAGCAGATTATTCTTACAGGATAGTTGTAGAAGCAAAGGGAACATGAAAGATGGAAAAGGATGGGGAGAAAGAATAGCTTCCGAGAAAGCTGAATCAACATGGACTATTTCCAGAGTCCAATATGTCGTAAACCTCAATATAGCTGCTCACTTCTAAGGGCGGGGCTCCCCCCAACTCTTTTGTTTCTTAATGTATATACTATATTTGGACAGGATACTTTTTTCCTGTGGGTTGGACAGTAGGAAGTAATCTATCTTCAGCCTTGTTTGGTTTGTAAATAAAGCTGTAGAAAGGGTCTGTTGAACTTTGGACAAGCATTCTCCGTGTGCTGTCTCTTGTTCTCGGAGGCAGGTTAAAGAGGAGAGCCATGACCACCACCTTAATCCTTCAGGCAGTGTTTACAAAAGATTGGAAATGTGCCCATACCTGCCCCGCTGCAGAAGCGGCTCAACTCAGGTGGGCTGGCCAGCAAGGCTTGTTTGAATAAGAACAGAAGAGAGCTTAGACTGAACTTGGCACTTTTCAATATGTGCTATTGCTCTTTGCCAATTAAAATTTTAATTACGATGAAATTCAGCAGGAAGATGGACACTGGATGTCTTCTGTTTGGTCTGCTGCTTTGTAGCTATTGAGATTCTGTGCTTCGGATAATGAAGCAGGCTGTCATTTCCTCTCCCCAAATAATACATTACAAAGTGGAAATGGAAATTTCCTACACAAGCTGTAACTAGCAGGTGGTATTTCCTTAATATATTGTTTTTGACCTTTGGGGAAACGGGTATTATAAGCTGACTTGGAAAATGAAAATAACATCAAAGTTCTACATCTTCAATAAAATAGTCAATATCTTCATTTTAAAAAATTAGATGAGAATACTGTACCAGGAAAGAAAGATACATATTTCGCTTTCATAGTTTTATGTTTTTTGTTTTTTTTTTTCACTTTTTTAGTTTTGTCATTTAGGGAGGACAGGAAAAGGGACCTACTTGTGAGAGTACTAAAAAGAAGAAAAGATGCATGAAGTTTCACTTTAAACCTTTGCTATTAACTAACTGCTTTGATATGTTTGGTCATACAAAGAGTTAAGCATGGGGCGCTCGGTAGGCAAATCTGAGTTGAGTTGGAGGTAAAGACATCTGTATTTTTCATTCACTTGCTCAGCAGCACTAAATTTCAAACTTTTTTGTTCAGCATCAAAGAAAAGGTTGTTTTATGGTTATTGGATTTTTTTAACCCACATATTTCATGAAAGGGACTGAAGTCCCTGAGTCTTTATATATTTTTTTCTGCCCGTAGCCCTTCTGCATGCCATCTTGTTCAATGGGAAAAACATAATTTTATTCTTTTCCTTTGAAGGAAAAATTTAAGAGGTTTAAATACCATTCACATTTTGGAATTTTGTTCTTTACTCCTCCCCAAATCCATCATCTCCCAGCGGTATAAAGCAATCCAATGTTGAAAGACTTTTATGGATTCTTGCTTCTGTAAATATCTTTTATAAGATTAGAACGCCTCTACTTATCAAGACCTACAAGAATGGAACCCAGGAACAAACTAAGTTTATAAGTATGTGTATGTGGGTTCTGTGTGTGTAGGGAGGGGGACCCATATATGCACAGGATTTTTAGTATATAAATTCTGAGTATTAAAATTATTAGTTGATAGGTTGACATAATCAGTAGTAGACTTAACAAATCTAAGAAGCTGCAGTTTGTTAAATTTTTTAAAAATGTTTTTTGAGACAGAGTCTCTCTGTGTAGTTCAGACTGGCCTTGAACTCTCTGTGTAGTCCCGGCTAGCCTCAAGCTCATGATGATCCTCCTGCTTCAGTCTCCAGAGTACTAAGATTACAGACTTGGATTACACCACTCTCATCTTGTTTAAATATTTTAAAAACTTGAATAAACTAACCTTTTTTCATCCTAAGAAATAGAAAGTAAGATGACTATATTTCAGTTAATTGAATTATAGCTTACATTCCCAGGGGCAAGGGAGCATAACAGCCTGTCTAATCCTGGACTCGCAGAGAGTAACACTTTCACAGATAATTTCATTGATGTCTTCAGTTTTTTACTTTAAACTTTGTTACTGTTGTACATGAAATCCTGGTCGACATACATGGCACATGTGCCTCACTCTGCACTTGTGAATGCATTGAGGGTACTTCATCTGTTTCTTGTTAATACTTAGTCACTAGCATAAGTATTAGCATAAGCATAGAGGTGTCAGGTAGCAAAGATCTTATCTTTTTCATCCTGTCTTCTTTCCTCATGGATGAGTGCTGTGCCCTAGGAGCAGTGCTTCTGTTCTGGTCTTTGGTCTATAGAAAGCACTCAGTGATTGGATACTGAATAAATAAAGAAATGAATCAATAAATGAGCTCAGAGGATAGTTATAGCTTAGATAAAATTCAGTAAAACTTTTTTTGGGTATTAGACCAGCTACATGCTATGACCACGGGCGCAGATTCACTGTCATAAATCGTGGGGATAAAGGGCTGAGTGTGATCTCCACCAGGCAGTTGCTCCCTGTCCCTCCTTCAAAGCTCCAGAAATAAGTGCTTCTTTTTGGCGTTAACCATGTTATTAAACTGGGAGTTTCAGGACTCACTGGGTGCTCTGAAAAGCTTACTTTTTGCAAAATTCTTGTTTAAGTAAAAACCTAAGGGAATTATCTCCCTGAAGGGTTTCTTTACATAGTAAAGAAGTAACTATAATAACTGCTCCTACTGTCACCACTCCAAAAGTGATTTGGGCATCTTCAGTTACACACCTTACACACCAACATGTTAGTTGTTTTTTTTTTTTTTTTTTTTCCACTACATCTCCAACCCCTTATGCACTAAGTGGAACATCTTCATCATTTGGAGGACTGGAGTTGGATATCTTGGGGGTGAATTGCATTTCTCCAAATTTTTTATCCTTATTACTTTTCCATACAGCCTTATGTGGAAGGAAAGTATGGCAAGGGGAGGTAGATGAGCACCGGTTTGAATGTTGGCTTCATGCATTGCCAGGTGCACGTGTCACCTTGGAATATGTCACTGTCTCATAAACATGGTTTTTCCCAATATCTGGTGCACATAGAAAAAGAATTTTGCAGAATTCATTACAAATTTATTTTTGTGATGGAAGATTCAGTTCATCTACCATTATGTTAGAGGGGCTTTTTTAATGTTGTCTTAATATTTGTTCTGTAAGCATGGGTAACTTTGCAAAGTGTTCCTTAAATTTATCCTACCTGAACAATCTCGAATAGAGTCTGAAATGTAGATTGAATTTCTCAAAAGTCTATTTTATAGTAATACACATGATCCATACTGTGAATTACAGATAATTCATAAGACATAAAAAGATTAAAATAGTCACAAAAATATACCACAGTCCCTCAACAGTAGCTAACTATATATAGATGTCTATTATTTGAAATTGTTTACAGAAAGAGTATTTACATAAAAAACTATGGGAGCTAGTCATCTAAAATGTTCTTAGCTTTTTTAACTTTGGCTTGCATTCTGTAAACAAAGGCACAAGTGATGATTTTTGTTCTAATTAATAAATTTTTGTTTTCCATCTCTAGAATGGTCAACCTATCTTCAATCTATTTAAATCCACGGGGACGGGACTCATTTACACTAAAGAGAGCATAGAAAGCAAGACTAACAAAGGTCCATTTTTATCAGAAATATAAAACTGTGCTAAGACAAGGTATTCCATGACAGCGGTTCTCAGAAAAAAGCCACAAAAACTTCCATAAACTCTTTTAATGAGTGTTTCTTACCTTCTTTTCTATCTCTATTGCCAATACCATTGTGAGGGTTTTTTTTTGGGGGGGGGCAGTTCTGAATTGTTTCCAATTCTTCAGAGAAGTTTACTTTTATTTGTGTACTTACTCTGCCCTTTTAGAGAAGATAAAATTCTCATGTCTTGCTGAAAAGAGCCATCAGATTCATACTTATATGAGTACACTGAGAGGTATGGCTCTCCACAGTTTGAGTAATCAAAACTTTATTCAACTTTCAACAGCGGTATTTCTAAAAACTGATATAATTTGAGGTAGATAAAAACACCTTATGTCGAACCAGTTCCCAGTTGCATAGCAGTGACCATATTGTCTTAATAACTTGAGAATTATTTTTAATTAGAATACCCAGATTCCTGCTATACAGTGGTACCTTCTATACTCCAGCCCACCTGTCCCTACAATTTTACTATCTCATATGTTGCGTTATAACTAGAAAATGCAAAATTTTTCCCCATCAGAGCCTTGGCCTGTTAATTTTTTGGCAGTTCATGCCTCCTAGGCCCTCCCATTTCTCTGTAAAGCTGTTGGAGGACTCACTGATGTCATCTCTTCGTGATAAGCAGACCTGAGGAGCCTTTGTTCTGGTGCTTACTTTTATTCATATAAACAAAAGTTCTTAGGTTGAAATTGACCTGCAAGTCAGTTGAAGAAATTGATACACAAGTAGGTAGGTTGAGGAATTGAAATTATAAAAACTACTTAGAAGCTGGCGTTCTTTATGTTATTGTCTGGTAATTGCCTTGTCTGTGTAGATCCTGCACGAGTGGTTAATATCCATAAAGGTGTCAGGAGACTCAGAGTTGGCTACACGAGGTGAGCTTTACTGTGCAGAACTTGGAGGGATCAGAGGCAAAGGAATGGAACTGCTTGCCCGTGGTCAGAGCAAAAAGTACAGAGCAGGCATCACAGGTTCCATGAATGATGGGCTCTGAACTAACCAATCCTGTCTCTTCTTTCTCTGGTTCCTCTTCCCATCCGCACAGCTAGAAATCCTGGCTTGCTTTCTTTCCAGGAGGAAACCCACACAGTGCATATGGCTTTGCAACCTGATGCTGAATTGTTGAATCTCTTAGAGAAACATTAGGAAAATGAGATTTTTTACAATATCCAAGCTCTCTCATGTTAGGTCCACTTTCTGTTTGATGTTAAACTGTAAGTTGAAAAATTAGCTTAATTTTACAGTTATTTGTATGTAGGGAATGTTATAAACTGTAACAACTATTATTTTATCAATTACTGTGATTATTTATTGCTAATTAGCAGACTTAGAGTTGAATGTGAACTGTTAAATGTTTGTTTACCACTTGTTCATGAGTAATCTGTTAGTCATTTTAGTATCTTAATTTCGATGCTACAATATCTGTTGAATAAATGAAAAATTTTGAAAATATTTGCATAACTGCAGTGTATTATACATTCTCATTATAGTTTAAGGGATTTGTTTGAAATGAAGGTTTTTGTTTTGTCATGGTGTTTTTTTGTTTGTTTGTTTTGTTTTGTTTTTTTGAGACAGGGTCTCGCTTTGTACTTCAGGCTGGCCCTGATCTCAGCCTCAAACCCACATCACAGCAATCCTCCTGCCTCTGCTTCCCGAGTGCTGGGATTACAGGCGTGAGCCACCACGCCCAGCACTGTGGTATGCGGTACTGATTGCTGCTGGGCGTGAGTCTCCACACCCAGTATTGTATGTGGTTTCCAGGGATTGAACCCAGGCCCCTGTGCTTGCAAGACAGGCGCCGGAACCACTGAGCCAAATCCCCAACCTGAAATGAAGGTTTTTGCCTAAGTGTGTATAACACACATACAGACATTGTGGTGTGAATTGATACTTAACTACTCACATCTTAAGGAAAAGTATATCATTTGATTTTTAAAAGACTAAGCATACAAGGGCCGGTGATGTAGCTCAGTAACACTAAGCATACCTCGCAAGTAAAAGGTCCTGAGTTTAATCCCTGGGACCGAAAAAAAGTAAAATAAAACAAAATAAAATAAAAAATAAAAACCTAGGCGTAATCAAGATAATTTGAAAGCAACATATACTGTTAACACAGAAGAAGAATTAAGTTTGCTTTTAGTGAGATTCTAATTTTGTAACGTAAGGAAAGTTATCTTTAGAGAGATAATTTTTGAAAAGCATTAAAGTTTTTCTTTCTTTTAAATTAATTAGTAGTCCTTAATTAAGTGTACTTCAGAAAAAAAACTCTCAGGAATAGTACATTTTAAAGTGAGACCCTCTTTCCCAGCAGCCTCAGGGTTTTACAGGTAGAAGAGCAAGGAGAGGACTTGGAGCTGTAAAGCCTCACAGGGTTGCAATTAAGTGCTTCAGACCCTGCATTCTTGGTGCAGCCTCATGTTACAGTAATGTTAGGAAGAAAAGCTTGGGGGAATTCGTATACATGCTTAGTACATACAGCTTTCATGTTCGCGTGGCTGGATCCATCCACAAATGGGATCGCTAGATCAGGCGCCGTTTGCAAGCCACTATTAAGCTGCTTTACTTTTACTATTAAGTAATGGTGCCTTGTTAATATTATGAATGTGCGTGTTCTTTGCTCTCTCTATAAATCTTTTGTTCCATTCATTTTTTTCTTTTCTTAAGAATGTGTGTAGGGGGGACACATCCCTATCCACAAATCAAGTGCTTTAAATAGCCAGGCTACAGCTGAATGAAGGAAATCAGTCTAGATAACATCTCTGTGAAATGTATGCCTATGAACTCTGCATCACACAATACAAAGGAAATCACCATTGTCCTGTGCAAATTAGGGGAACAAAGCACATACAAAACCCTGTTCTGAGCAGCTGAAACCGGAATCTCAAAGGCCACCAAAATGGCAAGGCTTAGGTGACAAACTGGTAGCTTGGAGCATGTGGATTTTCAGTTTATAAGGCAAAGAGCCCTATAATCATTCCCAAGAGTGATACCAAGTTTTCTTGACACGGAACAATATAAATAGTATACAATAAGGATTGTGCCTCCTCCACCACTGTTATCACTGCTGCTGCCACCACCCTCATGCTATTAAGTAGTGTTTATTGCCTTCTTGTAGCCAGCAGTTGTGCTGTGTACATTTGTGGCATGCCATGTATCTTGTTTAATCACTTCAACAGCCCAATGAGACATCCGTGAAGTTATACTACTACTGAGTCACATAGCTGGCATATAGCTTGTCCAAGGCCTGACCTCAGAGGTCTTTATGGCTCTAAGGCCTTGCTCTTCACCATAGTCTTGAATTTCCTTTCCCTGTTGTTTTCCTTTCTCATTGCTGAGATGAATACTCGATATTCAAGTTAAAGTGGGAAAGGTCTGTTTGGCTTACAGGTCATGGAGGTTTCAGCCCATAACTGGCTGACTCCAAGTCAGGGTGGCAGAAAGGCACCGTTCATGGCACACAGACAGTAGTAAAGCAACCAGAGACCTTAATAGTAAGTTTCTGCCTCTTTTATCTTATGCAGACCTTACAGCAGGTACTACGCACACTCTCAATCTTAGTGCCCTTGAGCCTAGCATTGCACCGTGAATCCATCCCAGAAAAAGCCCCACCCATGACTGCATGAGGCTTTAGGTAGACATCTAGACACAAGCCATAACACTTATGAATGAAGGGAGTGGGACTCTGCAGGCACCAAGATGTTTTGCCTCCTACCTTTTACGTAAATTGAGCTCTTTGAGGGGAATTTTTTTCAAGGCCAAAAAGCTGCCTCTGTAATACCTCAAAGTAGATTCCATATCCTGGAAACAGCAACTAAATCAAAGAATGCACCTTACAAACATCCTTCCTTTATTTTTTTTTAAAAAATTAAAAGTTGAAAAAAAGCTACCAACCACCAACAGACTCTCCCAAGATCAGAGATACCTACACATATCTGGCAATAAGCCCAGACATACCAAAGCATGTATTATCTAGAGCCAAGGATAGATACTGCTGCATCTGCAAAGAGACAAGCATCTCATTCAATAGACAGCTTGTTCATAGAGTAAGGATCCTCCTCTGCTGAACTGCCAGGCAGTCAGAAGAGTGGCGTAAAACAAAGAGAGTAGTTATTGCTGGGCAGCCCAAGGCCCCAAGAACACCCTCAGGTTCTGCCTTTCTACGGTTTAATCAAACAGACCTCCAGTTGCCTCCCATTAAAAGTCAGTAGATTTTAGTTGGCTTCCAGAATGTGGGCAGAAGCTCACACTAGTTACTTACTTCCTATCTCTGGAATTCCTTTTGGATGTGACCGGTGAGATACAGCTGGTTTTCAGGCAGCATGGCACACTCATTAACTAGCTGCCAGAACCAGCCGCACCCTTCACTCCACAGTGCAATGAACTCAAATCGGGATTTACCAGAGGAAAATTCCAAGTAGACCAGGAAAGCAAAAAACCACTGACACCATCTCCATGATATCTGCATAACTGAAACATGTATATTCTCCAAAGAGAGCTATTCTTCTACCTCCTCAGGAGCAGCTCAACAAAAGTAAACACTTTAGGTTCTAGCCAATGAAAAAGCTTGTGCAAGGCGATCTCAGAGTCAAGAGAGCATTTCCTACCGGTCCTCAAAGACAAACCCGTACAGTGAGTACTAGAGTGGGCCAAGCAACCAAACTGGTTGCTACTCCGTCTCTTCCCAGTCTTCCTTTGTGCACGGAAAATGCTGTTTTCCGTGGCTCAGGAAGAAATGATTTTTGAAGCTGGCCACAGTGATCTGATTCCCTGTGTGGGACAAGCCTGCCTGTTAAAGTGGGCATGACAAGCTACTGGGACTGTAGAAAGATTATTTCTTCTACTGTGGACACTGACATTTCTGAAATGCTACCACTGCACCTATTTTATGGCTTTGAAAGTAAAAGACTCATATCTGTAAGATGGTAGAGCACAAAGATGGGACAAACCTCAACTGTGACAGTTCTTGACCCACTAAATTTACTCACTGGGAGGTGCATCATCTCCAAGCTTTTTATATCAGAAAAATAATAAGTTTGTTAACCCAGCTTAATTTGAGATTTATTGTAGTCCCAAAGCATACAAGAGGAATTGTCTTTGATGGGCTACTTGAGACTCCTCAGAATTCATTATCTAAATTCTTATGAATTGGTTTAATCACCATTACCTCTTCTCACATAGTCTGAATTAAAGGAAATATAGGAAGATAACATCATTTTAATGTGTGTGGTAGTCAGCTTTCTGTCTCTGGGGCAATCAGTTTAGAAAGAGGAAAGGTTTGTTTTGACACAGGTTTCAGTCTGTGGTTGCTTGGCTCTGGCCCTTTGGATCAGTGGTGGCATAGTAGAGGATGACAGAGGAAGACTGCTCAGCTCCTGACTGCAGGGAAGAAAAGAGAGTTAGAAAGGGCCGGGTCTTCATGCCCCTGTGGACGCCAGGCTGCGGGCAACCCAACTCCCTCCAGTTAGCCCCGCCTCCGAAGAGTTCCTCCACTACCTAGTAGTATTAGAAGCTGGCAACCAAATTTTCAACCCATGAGTCTTTAGGAGACATTTCAGGTCCAGACTACAGCAATACATCTTGTCCTGTTGTTAAAACATACGCATTTTTTTCTTCCAACATTTAGATCTCTAAAAAAGTAATTTTCTCACGTCAACTGCTGTCTCAGTGGAGGAAAGAATTTCCTTTGTGTAAGCCCTGTTTTCCCAGGGCATTTTCTCAGCATCAGGGTGAGGGTCATTGGCTTTTCTTTTTTTTTTAAAGCAAGTTACCAGGACCTTTCTCAATCTGAGAGTGGAGTTTAAGAGTTTGCATTTAGGAAGCTGCTATGAAATCTGTGAAAGGCAGGGTTTACCACTTACTGACAAGGAGTTAGAAGAGAAGGAAGGTTTCTTTCAGGCGATGAGAGGGTTGAAAAATTAGTTGAAAACCGTTTTTGGAGATTTATTCCACACAGAAGACAGAAAGTGTGTTGAGAAGGAGTTGAGTGGGTGAGCAGAAGAATTTCTCTGAAAATTTCTATTGGTGGCCTGATCTGCTGAAAGTCCATGAACACAGCTTCTTTGAGGTTCGAGCATAAAGTGGTAGGTGTTCAGAGATGTGACTAATAATTGCTCCTAGATATATTAATATACACACACATATATATGTTCCTTAATATATACATGCAGGCTTTAAATGGAGTGTTTTGAAATGACTCCATCTGTAAAGCAATATGTATTTATATATATCACAGGTAAGAAGTAAGTGTCGTAGTGGTCACATTCCAGAGAAGTGAACAATAGCACTAGGCAATGTGCAGAGACTACCCAGGACCTGATGTTTAAAGCCAAAGATACATAGATTTGTCTAGCAGAAAACTGCGGAAATGAGAACAGAAGACATCTGATGGTGTAAGTGGGTTTGTATGGGGTGGAGCAGTATGATCGCTATATGACAGGCAAGCTACTTAATTCTTCGTCATGTTTTTAATCATAGACAATAAAATAGAAGATTGGAGATTCTAAACTCCACAGATATAGGAACTATGTCATCTATTTCCCATGTCATGAATCCCATGGAATTTACAGCTGACATTTATAACAATCAAGTACTAGATCAGGTAATAAATAAGAGGGGAGAACCAAAAATAATTCATTAATATTTATCATAGATATCCTTCTCTTCGTGACTTTCCCTGAATTTTTATAGAGGTTTTGAAAGGAATAAAAGAAACAAGTGGATTAAGGAAGAGCTAAATAGCTAACAAAACAAGAGTTCCATTTATAGAAATCTAGTAAAATACAAGATAGCCCTCAGATTTTCGAGGTAATATAAACTTTTTGACAAAAAACATTTTAAAGCAAAGTGGTTACTATTTTTTAAAAAAGCTTTCTAGGGCTGAGGATTTATCTCTGTGTTTCCAGTGTCTCGCTGGTAAGTACAAGGTCTTGAGTTCGATCCATAGTAACCACATACCACAATGCTGGATGTGGTGGCTCACCCCTATAATCTTAGCATTTGGGAGGCAGAAGCAGGAGGATGGCTGAGTTTGAGGCTAGCCTGGGCTACATAGCAAGTTCAGGGCCAGCCTGAACTACAAAGTGACACCCTATCTCAATAAAGAAAAAATAAATAGCTTTCTAATATTTATTTGTATTTTAAATGTGTAAACAATATTCTGTTGAATTAAGTTTTTGTTGTTGTTTTGAGACAGGGTCTTGCTTTTGTAATTCAGGTAGGTCCTGAACTCACTGTGTAGCCCAGGCATGCCTCGAACTTACAGCAGTCCTCCTGCTTCTTCTTCCTGAGTGCTGGGATTACAGGCATGAGTCACCACGCATGGCATTGTATATGGTTGCTGAGGATTGAACTTGGAACCTTGTGCTTGCAAAGCAGGCACTGGAACCACTGAACTAACTCCCCAACCCATGAATTAAGATTTTTAAAGTTATTACATTAAAATAGTTTCACTCCTTATTTGGCCTTTGTTCTTCCTAGTGAAATCATAATACTAGATAGAAAGATTTTTATTATTTTTTGAAAATAGATAACAAAGAATGCTCACAAATAATGATTTTTCTTCTTTAAATTTATTTTATTGGTACCTTGTATATACATATCATGATCACACTCGCCACTGAGAATTTGTACCAGTGTATGACACAACTTAATTCTCAATTTTTCCTATTCCCCTGCCCACAGTACGACCTCCCCATATACATAAGCTTTGCTTGCTTTCTTACCATCAGATTTCTTCTTGCCTTTCTTTACTCCTAGCGCCTTTTCCCTTTGAATATTTTCTATTTCACAATATCTACTATATATTTTAGGTTTTTCATTTAATAAATATAAAGTATAGAATAAACTGAATTATAAATCAAAGTTCTTTTCTGGAGCAGTGTGATTGTCACAGAGAGAGTGCGCAGTGTGAAGGTGTACAGCCTGGCTAGAGTCCGGCTTCATTGTATTCTCACCGTGAGGTCCTTTAAGAATCATTTACAGTAGTTAGAGTTCAGCTTCTCCATATGTGAGTGTAAAATGTATTATAACTCCAAATGGCTGTTGTGGAGATTGAATTGGCACACATTAAATGACTACAAAAATGACATATCATCCTTATTATTGTGTTATCAGCATGAATATAAAATGAAACATCATGTCACACCAAATTGTAATAACCAATTGTTTGGTTTGGTGGGCATGATCACGAAGCAGAATTCAGAGAGACATCGTTAGGGTATTCTCAACAATCCTAAACAAAGCTGTACTATACGACTGTTTCTAAGATGGCAAAATACTGATCCCACAATCGCCAGTGTTAGAGCATTTGAGCAGAAGTGTAGAAGCCAAGTAAGTGGAGTCATCTTGACAGATTCTGAGGAAAAGGAGGTTAATTTGGAGGAGACCTTGAGGGAAGGTGTGCTCTGGAAAATCTAGGGTCTTCGGGCCACCCTGGAAGTGTGACAGTGTAGGAGAAAAAGAGACTCACTTCCACAACTGTTTAAAAAGTTCAACTCTAACAGCTAATATTTGGGAATGGTTAACTTTTCTTGGAGTGAATGTTAAGTTTCCTCCAAGGAAAACAATTCAACTGCTAACGTCAGCCCCTACACCAGTGCCAAGAAAACAGTGCTGAATTAGGATTCTAGAAGAGATACGATTCAGAGAAGTATCAGGGCTCTCAACCCATAAACTATCCCTTTGTAGTCCTTGAGAACATAAGAGATTACCAATAAATTTACTGACTCTTTCCTTTAGGAAAGGAAATTCCAAAAATCATGATTCAGCTTTTAAAATTTGATTTCCATGTGTGAAAGTTATAGCTGCTGGGAAATACAGGCATGTCAAGTCATTTTGTAAAATCATTTTCAAATGTTACAAGTCTCAGACCTGGACAAATATTTTCGGAACCAAAGAAATAAATATTGATCCTAAATTTCTGTAGTGAAAATGAAAACATGGTAATTATTACTATTTCAAAAACTATATTATTTCTATTAAAAGAATACAGGCAGGCATACAAAGAAGATGCAAAAGTTATGTACAGAATTGTGTATAAATAGGAAAAGTCCAGATCAAATTTCCTCTAACCACAATCTGAATAATCATCCACATGGTAAAAAGATCTGTTTTAAATATACTTTTTTTTTTTGAGACAAGATCTCGCTTTATAGTTCAGGCTGGCCCTCAGCTCTTATATAGCCCAGGCGAGCCTTGAGCTTACAGCAGTCTTTCTGCCTCTATCTCCCAAGGAGTGCTGGGATTACAGGTGTGAGCCACCATGCCAAGCACTGTATCTGGTGCTGATTGCTGGTGGGCATGAGTCTCCACTCCCAGCATTGTTGTACGTGGTTACCGGGGATCGAACTTGGGACCTTGCTCTTGCAAGGCAGGTACTGGAATCGCTAAGCTAAATACACAGCCCATAGACTTTCAAGCATTTTATCAACAAATCTGGACCATTAACAAATTTTGATATTAGTTATTTATATCTAACTTCATTTCCATTTATTATAAATATGTTTTCCTCTAACATCACACTTCAGTTTTTCTACTTGCCAAAACTGGCATTAACTAGCTTCAGCTTATACCGTAGCATCTATGTGAATATGTTGGGTTTATTGAAAGTCAGCAGCATGCTTCACAGATTTACTTATTATCCTTTGTTGCTTTTCATTTTGTGTGCACATGTTGAGTAACTTAATTTTGTGAATAATTCTATCCAGAGAAAAAGAAGTATGTGCAAAATAAATAATTTAAGCCCTTAAAATACATAGCATTCCTTTTCTAAAAACTTGAATAATAAAGCAATGGAGTTGAAACAAATGAATTCCTTTTTTATGAAGTAAAATTAATATTGACTGAAAATTTGTGCCTGTGAATTTTTCCTCCAAAAACTCATAAAATTTGAAATGAAAAACGACTCCATGAGACTACATATCCCTTTACCCCACCTCTGTATGGCTGCTTACTTCAGACTGCTTTATGTTGTTGGAAGCACAATATCTTCTCTAAAATAAAAATGCCTAGTAACCTGAAGTAACCCAGAAGCACACCAAACTACCACATCACTGAAAAACTCACTGTGGGTTCTCAACACTAAGCCCACAACTGTTTTGTTCTTTGTTTTGTGATTATTTTAAGCTTAATTATTATCTCTTTCTAAAATGAAGCCAAAATATTCCCTTTCATACCTGTTCTTCTTGGTGGTAGGAAAGAAGCGATACTTCTGCATCATATTTGTTAGAATGAGCTTAAGGCTGATTTCTCATTTTTTCCTCTGAAGGGAAAATACAGTCACCCCTCAGTATCCTCCAAGGATTGATTTTAGAACTTTAACAGCTACCGAAATCCATAGAATCTTAAGTCCCTCCTACATGCTTTAAATCATTTCTAGAATACTTATACAGCTGAATACAATGTAAATGTAACATAAATAGTTGTTATCTTTTACAGATTAGGAAACTATAGCAATGAAAAATAGTCTGCATATGCTCAGTGTAGATGCAATTCTTTTTACAAATATTTTTATCTATGGTTGGTTGGTTGGACAGTGAATTTGTGAGTATGGGGGGGCTACCTGTATTTATTTCTTCTTTCCTACCATTGTTTTCTATATTTGATGAGTATACCTCTCTTTAGTTAAGAATATCTTATTTTAAAAAAATGAATCTAACATCGCCTGTTATTGTCTAATATCCATTTTCTTATTTGACTCTCCCATCGATTGGTAGATGCTTGGACATATTATTTATGTTGCATACCCATTCTCTGTCTGAAAAGTACTTCATCAAGAGTTTAGTATTTGATGGACTAGTGAATAACTCCATGAGTCTAAGATCACAAAGGAATGGCCTTGGAAATAATCTGTACACTGCTGATCTTTCTCCTCCATCCTGAATGTCACAAAGGGACATAGGAAAAGGCAAAACTCTAACAAGATGGTCCCAAAATCTTTCAAGAGAGCTTCAGTGGTTTGTAGCCTTATACACAGGCTGATACTAATCAACACTAACTAGGGCATATTGTAGCTATTCTCATATTGGAGTAGATGGAGTGAGGGGAGCAGAAGGGAGGGCACTTAGCTCTAATAAGCCAATAAATGCTTTCTAAATGATGCTTATTTTGTCATTTGCATTCAAGTTGAAGAATAAAGCCAAGTAGAATAGAAAATAAAGAACACTCCCCCAACGCTAAGTATAAATTCCAGAGCTTTGGACAAAATTTCCCATAGATTTATCACTTCTTAGGAGATTTTGTGCCTAGAACTACAAATATCTATTGTACTAAAAGGGCCAGATGTTACCAGCAAATTGTTAACATCCGTGACTCCATGAGTACATGCCTTGCAAAGTCATTCCTAAGTGCACACAGGAAGCATAAGGAATGAAGCTTATCACCCAACCCAGACCTTTTAAAAGTTTGAAGAAAATTGCCACTAGCTCCATGGTAGATGACTTGTCTTTATACCAAAACCTCCCACCAGGACCTGGCACAATCATTCTCAACTGAGGAAACCACTAAAACAGAAGAACGTCCTACATGAGAATAGTACTATGTAGGGATGGACTTATGTAGCTGTAGCCAAATCTTCTTAACATTGGAGCAACAACAGCTGACTGAAATAAGTTGCTCAGACTTTGAACTCTGTTCTTATCTAATTAGCAAAATGCATTCTATAGGTAAATCAAACATTTTTATAACCACTTGGGTATCAGAGAGTGTCATACACTTAGCCCCACTATATTGAAATGAATAACTAATTTATGAATATTAATTTTAGATTGAATTACAAGTTACACTTTTCATCCTAGAACTTCCTTGAACAGGCACTCAGACTGTTTTGCACAAGGTCTTGCAGCATTCAACTGTGTGAAGATGTGGAGCTCAGAAGGCCTTGGTGACCCTGAGAAGTTAGTCAGATGGTCACTAAGACAGCGGTGGTACTCTGGAAAAAGAGCTGCCACATGGGCTGCTATAAATCAGTCTCTCACCACAGAGTTTAGTAGCTTTTTGAAAGATAGGCATACGAGTCAGGGCCTAATCTGGAGAATCATAAGCAGTGAAACAGAGTGGTTTTTGGTAAATAGACGGTAAGGAAATTGGTATTGATTGATACAGCTCAATGTCAGATCACAAATATTTATAGCTCATTTACAAAGATCTTACCTTAACACTCAGATTAAACTATTCATGTGAAACTGCCGGCATGTTGCTTTATCCTACAGAAATGCAAGGTCATTCAGTTCAGTCAATAGTTAAATTATACTGGATTAACACAGTGGAAATACTCACTGCTGGAGAAATTGCATGTAGACATCAAAGACTTTACTTGACCTCCTCTGGAGCTCTGTTGTTGCACTAAGGACCCTTATGTTTGTCCTAGGCAAGCTGGAATGGGTTAAAGGGGGAGACATACGAATGAGTTTCAGAACCTGCCTTTGGCACTGCAGTCAGAAGTACCACTTTGTCTCCTTCCTGGTGTAGAGGTCTACATAAAATATGACTTGGAAAAGGAGAGCAAGAAATGCACGTTTTAAAAGAAAAAGTTCAACCCCCTATATACAGAAGGGGGTGGTAGGGTGGGTAGGGCTATGGGAAAAAATGAGAATTGAGTTGTGTCTTATGCTGGTACAATTCCCCATTGTGGAGTGCAATCGTGATGTGTATATGTAATGTATCAATAAAGATTTCAATTAAAAAAAAGAAAAAGAAAAAGTTCAAAACCCATGAAGTTCATTTTTTTTAAATGACAAAATGCAAATCTTGAAATTCCAGAACACTAAAGTTTTAAAATTATGAAGCAATTGGGCCGTAAATAAGTGTGATAATTACATTATTTCATAAAAAGTAGGAGAGAATTCTTACTTCTAATAATGGTAATCCCCCTCCAGCTGGGCTGTCATATTAAACAAAGTATACTCAAAACAATACTGTGAAATTTCTGAGGATGAAAAACGTATTGCTCAGTCCAGAAATGAATCTTGGTGACAGAAAAGTCATCTTTTAAATTTAAACAACGTGAGACAAAAGGTAAAGAAGGATATTGTTTAAACCACAAGTCAAAAGGCATCCAGGTCAGTGTGTAGCACAAAACTCACAACTGCTGCTAGCCCTGTTGGCTTCTGGCTGTGTTTGGGGTGTTTATGTAGATTTTGCAGTGACTTATCCAGCATCTGTTGCTTCTATTTAGTCAATTTTTAACACTTTTTTGTTTACTGTAAAACTTAATCAATTTAGTGTAAAAAAGCATTTGAAGGGGCCAGGGAGTTAGCTCAGTGGTTCCGGCGCCTGTCTCGCAGGCACAAGGACCCGGGTTCGATTCCCCGGTAACCACATAACAATACTGGGTGTGGAGACCCACACCCAGCAGCAACCAGTACCACATACCACAGTGCTGGGCGTGGTGGCTCACGCCTGTAATCCCAGCACTCGGGAGGCAGAGGCAGGAGGATTGTGATGTGAGTTTGAGGCTGAGCGCAGGGCCAGCCTGAACCACAAAGCGAGACCCTGTCTCCAAAAACCTAAAAAAAAAAAAAAGCATTTGAAGTAATTGGTAGTAAGTATATGTATTATCGAAACTTTGTCCACATTATGAATGCATTCCTCAGTCAGTTTAATGACAGTACAAACTCAATCAGAAGCCATACTGTTTCAGTGAACTGACCTAAATGTAAAGCATTCTTTTTCAAAATTGAAAAGCAAATACTTTTTAGCAAATATTTTAATATGATAGCATATAAACTTAAAATTTTAATAACTGAACTTATGAGATGCTATTCTATGAGACGTGAAATGAGAGTTACATTTTAGAGGCTTTTCATTTCTACAGAAATTAGGTTGGTTAAGTCTTTTTATGTAAATAGCTAAAGAATCTGTCTTATCCTCCAATGAGAATGTGAAACAGTCTACCTTTAAAAAAAGATTATGCTAAGGAATAGATGTATCGATTAAATAATGCTGGTATGATTTTAACACAAAGTGATCAAAATTTCCTACTACAAGCTAGTAAAAACCAAAAAGCATAATTAGATTCAAATTCTGCTGCTTCTATACATCCAACAAACTCATCTCATAAAGATGTAATTGAAGGGCTGCTTTCTTTCTGAAGTTCTGCTTAAGATCCTTGCTTTGCTGTGCAGTGTACCTCCCTTTTATTAAAAAAAAAAAGACATATTTAGGCCTTTTTTTCATTTAATGTTCAGATTACTACTAAAATGAACTACTAATGTGTAAGTTTTTTGTGAGGATGGATTTTCTTTCAATGCCTGTGAGGGGGAAGCTTAGTTGTGAAAGTATCAACTTTAAAATACCCAGACTCCTACGACTGTTGGTCATATTCTCTAGAGGGCTGGGATTGAAGCAGATAGGTGGAAGGCAGGCCATTTCCTGCACAAGCATCTTGCTGCATGGTCTTAAACACCAAGATACACCATGAACTGTAAGAATTTAAGAAATTTCTTCCTCTATTTTTTTCCTTAAAGAAATACTGGTTTGTTGAATGACCTCAGAAATCCAAAAACATGTCCCACTCTTTTCTTGCACTCTGAACTTTCTTAGCATATTGTTTTTTAAGTTAGGCATGTGGACTTTAACAAGATTTAATTGCTTGTGTATTGTACTTCATTTGTTGTTGACCTAGTCCGCCATAATGGCTAACTGGGAAGACCCTTGAAGTGATGTGTGTTGGGAGGGCGCTTCTTAATCTTTCCATGATACATTGATGGGATCTTCATAGTCTCATAGTTTTATTTTAGTATTATCTTACTCCACAGCATCTCTTCGAAGTCTTTTGATGCTGGTGGTGGTGATTATGCTGATGAAGTTTTGTTCCGACAAGAAGCTCTCTTTCATTCATTACATTTCAGAAGTTTAAGTGCAACTATAGAATGACAAATTTTAAATACTGTCTTTATCAGAAGATTTATTAGGCCTTAATATGATGAACTTGAAATCTCAGTGCACTGAGCTGTTTGCAAGCCTACTTGACAGATTGCCTAAAAAGCATGTAAACCCCCCACATGCACAGACTTCCCAGAAAGTGAGCCAGCATAACCATCTCAATAAACAAACTGCAAGGTGTTGCTGTTTGTTCAGTAAGACACTCATTATAAAAGACAAATCTTAAAGTGAGGCAGGGCAGCCAGACTGTACAGACCTAATTCCTGCCTCTTGGGACCTACTTTTTGTCAGCAGCCTAGGAGAGTATGTGCTGGGCCTTGCTGAGCAAGGTCAGGGCTTCCCTTGGCAGTGTTGGCCCTGGGGAGTCCTCAGAGATTCCAGAGCGGAAGGTGAATCGGAGGTGGCGTCAGGGTCAGGAAATGCAGCTTCTCCTAAATTAGCTCTGGATTTGACTTCTTTTCTTCCCTTTTTAAGGAAGAGAACGGAATTTGTCCAAACATATTACAAGGGATTAAGAGAATTGATAGAGTGTGTTTGTTTTAGTTCTAGAAAGTGATCTCAAGGAGATTATCTAAATTCTCTATGCCTTAGTTTCCCTTGAGAAAATGAAAGCTGTAAGGCCTTGCCCTTTTCAGTCACATAGGGGCAGATGTTAGAAATATAAAAGGTTTTAGCTTCTATATATGTGCAAAATAGTGCTCATCTGTTACTGTGCATGGACAAGAACAGTTACCACACAGTCAATATGCACAGGTCAGTCGTAGTCGTTACAAAAAGAGAGTGGTCAGCTGGGTTTCTGGTGCCAAGAACCTTGAGGAACTGGTTTCTGGATATCAACATGTAGTTCTAAGCTGGGAGATTCCTAAGGGAAATAAGAGCTTTAAAATTTGTTTAGTGTCCAAAAAACTTTGCTGGTAACAGCTTGTTTCCTTTTTTATGAATGGCAGTAGTATTATGCTTCAGTCTGCGTTTTTGACCAAAGCCATTCATAAAAATAAAAACAAAACAAAATAACAACAACAAAAATCTTTTTTGACACAGTCTGGAGCCATAGGGGAGCCAGAGGCTGAGAAAACATCCTGGCAGCTTTAACCACAACCAGCACTGAAAGTATTCCAGGATCTGTTTGTTTGGTGGTCTGAGAAGTATGAAGCGCTGTGTCTCCGAGTAGCTGGTAGAAGTTCTCTGACACAGTCTAGGCCTGGAGCCAGGGCTGGCAGAGTTTCAGACATTGTCTTTCCCCTCATTGAAGTGTCAGGACCTAATTCACAGAAAATTGGGCGAGCTGGCAGGCCTTTCACAGGGTTTCATTGAGCGACGCTGTGCAGGAGTCACATGAATTTGAGATCCTCAGCCAAGAAAGGAGGGGCCCCTCCGAGCTGTAGAAACCCATCCGTGTGCAGGAATGTGCGTGGATCTGAAAGGGTTTGGAAGTAAACATGTGTACAGGTGTAATCAGCAGGACAAGGGAAGAGAAAGCAGAGTAGTCTGTTCTTACAAATGACCCTTTTGAAATAGATACTTTCTCAGCACATACTTAAATCCCAGAGGGCAAGAAGTCCTAGTTGTCTTTCGTTTGATTCCACCTGGAGAAAACATCATCTTGATAGTGATGTCATCTGTACTGTAATTTAAAATCACAGGGAGAACAGAGTTTTCAGTGAGCAGAAAAATATCTTGCCATTCATTTTATTTTTATCTTGTTCATCCTACAAAAATCTCTGATAAGGTTTTATTTTCCCAACAGTAGAAAAGTTTTGTTAAAGGTAGGAGCGGAAACAGATTGCAGAGCAAGTTTGGGCCAAGTAATAGTATTAAAAGACAAAACTCTTATAATTTTTATGCCATTTTTACTAGGCCAGTACTGAAGTAGCACATCGTCACAGACATTCCAAGAGGAAGGAAAATGAGTTGGTACTTACGATGTAGTGAATTTACCCTCACTTCCTTTATTTGGAGAACTGTGTTAATTTTGTTTCTTTCTTTCATACTCTAAAAGTATGTCACTTTCCAGGTCAGAATGGCTCAGTTGTGGTCACAAGTGTCAGTGATCTATAGTTGAAATAAGTAAAGTTTATATTCAGGCAGGAGACTGTGAATGGGAAATGACACACCATGAAACTAAGGCTTTAGACCCATAGTTTACAATACCAAAGAAAAACAAATGTTCTGTAACATGTATTAGAAAATTAATTTAGGCTATAAGGAAAATTTCTCTCATATTTCACTCAAGAGAGGATGGTGTTGGTCTATAAATACAAAGATAGATTGATAGATAGACAGATGGGGCAGAGTAGTTTTCAAATGATACCATCAAGAAAGTTAGTGAATTCACAGAGTGGAAGAAAATATTCTCAAGTAATATATCTGGTAAAGGATTATATCCAGGCATAAAAAGAATTCTTAACAACTCCATATTAAAAATGAATAATTCATTTTTAAAATCAACAAAGAATTTGAATAAAATTTCTCCACAGACGGTATACAAATGGCCAACATGAAAAATTACACAATGCTTTGGTTGTGAGGGACACTCAAATCTAAACACTAATATTTGACTTCACACTCAGTTGGGTGTCTATGACAAAAAGGACACACAGTAACAAGCGCTGGCACAAATATAGAGAAATTGGAAATAACATATATTGCTAGTTGGACTATAAAACAATGTGTCTGTTTTGAAAAGCCATCTGGCAGCTACTCAGAAATTGAAAAAAAAAAAAAGAATTGACATGTAACCCAGAAACCTACTCCTTGGTTATCCAAGAGAAATAAAAACATGTCCACAAGAAAACTTACATATGAATGCTTATGGTGGTATTATTTGTAAGAGCCAAAAGTTGGAAATAAACCAAATATCCATCAGCTGATGAATGGGTACTTAATATACAGTATGTCTATACAGTGGGATACTATCTGGCATAAAAGAGGAATGGATTACTGATGCATAACTAACTCTAAAAATGTATGCCAGTGAAAGAAGCTAGACACAAAAGTTAACATCCTGTATGATTCTTCTCACCTCAAGTGTCCAGAATGAGCAAATTCATAGAACCAGAAAGTAGACTAATGGTCATTTAGGCATGGAAGGGTATCTGGGAGATGGAAAAGACCGAAGTGACATTAAATGACACAATGTTTCTCTTTGGAGAGATGAAAAATATTTTAAGAATCAAATTGTGGTGATGGTTGCACAACCGTATGAAAACACGAAAAACTTGGATTTTTTTAAAGTGAGTTAACTCTATAGTGTGTAGATTTTTATCTCTGTAAAACTTTTTTTAAAAAATAGAATAAGTTAGACCCTTTCTCAAATTTTGTGATATGTAGACTAAAAAACCTGTGATTGAATAGTATGTTTTACTTTGATATAGTTGGTATATCTACCGGGCTTCAATTGGGCATTGTTTTAATTGAGATAGCTTCCATTATATTTTCTTAACAAAGATTATGAATAAACCTTTAATCCATAGGTAAACCATTTGAACTTCAAATTTTCTTTTTTGCTTTGCAACCATCTACACTTAAAATAATCATACTTAATGTTTTTCATTGTATATTCTTCCTGTTAAAATAGTAACATTTCTTTCTTCTTGTTGTCTCTTCCTTAGCCACAACAAGTTGTTCAGAAGAAGCCTGCTCAGGTAAAAGACAGTCATTATGATTTTTCCTTTCCAATTAATATAAAAAATAAAGTAAAATATGTACTTAATAAAGGTTTTAAAATTAAACATTTAGTGTTTTTCCATATTTGTATATTCTTAAAATGTATCACATCCTTCAAAGTTAGGAATATATAGTCTGAAATTGTGTTTAAAAGCACTCAAAATCTAGATCTTCCGTGTAAAACCAGATGTAAATATTTTGAAAATGAAAACTTTTATTTCAGTGCCTCATGTATAAATATTTAGTCTTATCATGTGTTTAACCTGTTCTTAAACATCAGATTCTGTACTTTCCATTTGACTGTCTATATTTCTTTGACTTATACGGGAGTTACTAATTGCAGATTATTTCTTGATTTGTGACCAGAAACATCTGCACATTGAATTAGTCTATATTATAGACTCTAAGATTTGCTGATCCTGAAACACTCCCAGCAAGGCTGGGAGATGAGGACATTAAATTATACTAATTTTGCAGATAAATGAAGTCTTAGGCCTTGCCTAAATGGCTAAATCATAGTCTCTGAAGTCTTTGGCAATATTAAAATTAAAAACCAGCTTTACTTTCTTTGTCTCGTACGCCTGGAGTTTTTTGTCCTAACTGTAGTCTACACTTAGAAGCATAGAATTCATATTTATTGAGGAAATGTATCTTGGAAAAAAACAAAACTAAAGAGTAAATTAATAATGATTGCTAAAACACATGAATCATTAAAATGTAAGAATGTCCTGCTGTTCTCTTCCCTTCTGGGTTTAAATAAGTACCATAAATACCTCTACACAGTACCATGTAGAGGCTGCTAAAGTAAATTATTAAGCAATGTCATGAGTTAATCAAGTTCCTTGTAGATTTCTGTCATGAATATAAAATATTCTTAGAATCTTTTTTCTCTAGAGGTCTTTAAAAATGTATCCTGCATTTTAATCTCTTAGAACAATGTTTTGTCACCTGGAAAAGACCATCTGGGCAGTCTTATTTATCTTCTGTTTGTTAAAGATACTGCTTGGAAAAAAAATTAAAGCTTTTAAACATATATAAGAATCGAAGGAAAAGAAATTCAAATAATTACACATGTACCTTAGGGTGTTTTCTCTTCCTTGAGACAGGACCTCACTATGTAGTTCTAACTGGCCTTGAACTCACTGTGTAGCCCAAGCTGGCCTCAAACTCACCATGATCCTCCTGCCTTAGCCTCCCAAGCGCTGGGATTACAGGCCTGAACCACCACACTGCACATGTACTTTACCTGGAATAAATGCAGTGTTACCATGCAGAATAAAAGCCATACTCACGGCTGCTCCCAGACTTACAAGCCGGGGGTGGAGGAGGGAAGAGGGGAAAGGGTAGAACTAAAGATACTTAGGATTTGAGTATTTGTAAGCAACGTTTTTAGAAAAAACAGTATAAACAAAGACTTGATATTTCCATTAAGAAATCCCAAATACATCATCAGTACTTTGGTTCATGAATTGGATGATAACTGAATACAAGTTTAACATAAGATCAGTATTAAGCCTAACCATTGAACCTGCATTAGTTCTCATTCACTTTGGTTTGCAATCAGAATTGTGGAAAGAATTAGGTTCATAAACTGAAGTATTATGTATATTTAGGCTGTCTTCCTTCATAGGTAAAAAGATCAAGAGACAGTGAATTGATAGTTCTGAGCATTTGAGTCAAAAGTACTGTATGGCATTTTCCTTGTTGCTCCGTGGACAATTAACTATAATACACTAATACCTTCCGTGGTTTATGAACAACATTAGTTTATTTTCTGTTCTTGGTGTTATAGGGAAGCTGAGTAGAACAAAAAAATCATGCATCTGAAAAAGATGTAATCTAACTAAGAGCTTCTTCTACTGGTCGCATATTAAAATTGCCTAGAGATCATGTATACACATATATAAAATGCCTGAGTCTTCCTCATTGGTGAGCTGGAGCAAGCCCGTGTAAGCCAACAGTGAATATCATCCAAATTCTGTGGTCAGTGATGTCAAGTACACAGTTTGGAATCCACTGTACTGAGAGTATTTACACCGTGGAAATTAACAGATGTTGCAAATCTGAACATTTTTTTTCCTAGAGAAACATTTACCTGTACACCACTAGCTCTACACATCTTTCATAAATTCTGTTTATTTGCTCTGGAGACCAAACCGTAAGTGTTTTCTATGAACTCTTTGCATGGTCCTAATGTGCAGCCAGGGATGAAAGACACAGTTGTTCGGTAAAAACACATGCAGAGATGTCCAACCATTTGTTGAGCAAATGACCACATAATGTCAGATAGTATGGGCCACTTAGGAGAGAGTGTTTACAGATGAAATGAATAGCATATTCAAAGGCAGAGAGGTGGGAACAGAACATCCCTGGCAGAAGATCATTAATTCATCTAGAATTGGTGGCAAATTAGGTCTCAATACATACATCAAGATATAAAATAAAAGAAGTCACGGGGTTTTTCCCAAGAGAGTCAGGAATCTCAATAGAGCCACAAGTGTACTAGGTAGAGCCTCACTGATCAGTCTGGCTGTTTTATAAACCTGCTTCAAATTTTTCCTTTAAAGGAAAGGGGGTAAAACTTAGAATTAAAAAAACAGAACATGAGCTCATTGAACTACCTAATTTATATTGTCTAAAGACACAGTGATAAATTACATAAACATGGGAACTACAGAGAAGTCCATGAAGAATAATGTAAATTTTGCTGTACACTCAAAAGAATCTCTTTCTCTTCCATCTATTTTTTTTTCCAAAATAACCTCCCAGATAACTTTTCCAGGTGGCAATCTGGATTAACTCAGGCTCATATCCTTTCTTCACCAAAAGCACTTAGAGGGATTCTGTTCTGATTCTGTTTTCAGGTGATGAAGATTTTAGCATAGGTTAATATTTTACATGTAAAGAAAAAGTCTCAGCAGTGTGTAAAGAGACACAGGTTTTTCTTGTTCTAGCCCCATCACTGAGCTAAGTGAATTTTGTCCTAATTATACATCTAGGAAATGGCTGGTAACAATATCTCTTCCGTAACTCCCAAAAACATTATGAGGGATTAATAATTATATAAATTTCATAATCTGTTTACGCTTGCACTTATTTGAAGTTGTTAAATTTTTCATCTCATAGGACTGATAATCTCAAACATTTTAAAATTCTATTCCAAAACTTCTGCCTTTTTAACCTTGTCTTTTCGTTGAATGTTTTTAAAATAAGAATTTTTGGGACAAGGATTTAGCTCAGTGATTCCAGCATCTGCCTTGCAAGCACAAGGGCCTGCGTTCCATCCCCAGTAACCCCATACAACAGTGTCGGGCATGGAGACTCATGCCCAGCAGCCGTCAGAACCACATACCACAGTGCCGGGCATCGTGGCTCATGCTTGTAATCCCAGTACTCAGGAGGCAGAGGCAGAATTGCTGAGTTTAAGGTTGAGCTCAGGACCAGCCTGAATTACAAAGCAAGACCCTGTCTCAAAAAAACTAAGTAAAGCAAAAATAAGAATAAATAAAGGGATGTTGTATATTAGTTTCTAAATCCTATCATTAGGACTAACGCAGTCAAAATCACCTTTCTCATGTACATATGAAATTTCAAAGAATTTAGGGTGAAGTATGATTGTGCCATCAAATTCTGAAGCATCACAGCTTCAAGAATGCCGCTTTTCAAAACTAGTAGGAAAGTTCTAAGGAGAAAGAGTTATGAAAAATCTCAACATCTACATATATATTTGCATTTATATATATAAGTACCTGTGCCTAGAGAGGAATAAACATGCAAAATAAGCACTGCTCTGGGAATCTGTGTTTGGAAATGCAAACTTCCTACGTACCGTATGAGCCTAATGGGGACATCAACATCCCTTCCGTGTCTAAAGAGGAAAGTCCACATTATTCACATTAATTTTTTAAAACTCCAAAGTTAGTGAAGAAATTAACCTTACATTATTTTCTTGAAAGTGATAAATAATAAATAGAAGTCAACTAATTTAAAAGCATATAGATAAATAGAAATCAGTTCTTTAGCAATTTAAAGTGTCTGAATTCTCAACCATATGGTTTCTATTCCAAATTTTAGGAAGAATAAGGGGTAGGTTTTTATTTCTTTTAAAAAAAAAGAAATACCTTTAAAGTGTCAGGTTATTATTATTGATAGAGAGAACTCTTGCTTCTCAGGTTTTTATTTTGATAAAAATAAATCTCTATCTAGAACTTCTAAAAAGGTTTGGCTAGGTTACCGCATGACTTGTTTCTTGATGTTCCATTTTAAGGCTTTAAACTAAGATATATAATTCAGACACTTTCACTTACCACAGCTTTACCCAAAGGGAAAACAAGGTGTTTAAATCCTGACTGTTCGTCCCGGTTTCCGTCTCCTCTCCTCATTGCTTTACAGCCCTGGCAAGCCGTACTTCTGGCAGTCAGGGCAGGTATAAACCTGTTGCTTTCAACTCCTCAGTGAGAGAATTGGACATTTTTCAGTTATTCAAAAACTGAAAACAAAGCTTTCTGTTTCAAAGTGGAAGTTGTACCTGTAACATCTTCTGTGGGTGGCACCAAGATGAGCGGGGATCTTGGTAAGCCTTGGTTATCTTGGGATTCCGCCCCCTCCCTTAAAAAAAATGTTGAATGTTTGTTTACAGAGACTTCAAGGGCAGTTTTAAGGATGTTTATATTTCAAACAACCTAAACATTGTTTGGAGCAAAATGAGAGATTTCATTTGGGGACAAGCAAGTTGATGAATTGCAGTCAGCATCTTGTTCTCAAAGAAGGCATTTTTACTGGAGGCTTTTAGTCTAGACACACAAAGAAGGAGGGAAGAAGCGGAGAGAGGAGAGCGCATTCTCATTCTAACACTCATCTTTTACATAGTACCTTGGCCGATGCATAAATAGTTCGGAATAAATCAAACTTGCAAACAGTGACCCATCGACTCACTTGGGACTGAAGTGATTTATACCACCTAAGTCATAAGGAGGACTGATTTATTTATTTTCCTACTTATGTTCTTTCAAACTGGTTAAATGTTTTCTGGGCCAGTAAATGTTTGGTACCAACTGGCAAAACATGAAAAATCATATCAAAGACTTTCTTGAGTGGCACTGTTTTGTTGAGTAGGAAATTCTTTTTGATTTAACCCTTGGTATCTGGCATCAAAGAGGTCAAGGGAGAAGGAGTGAGCAATGCAGCAACCAGCATTTAATCCTTAATAAAGTAGCTAAAGGACAGAGTAGTGGAGGGAAGTTGGAAGGCAGAGGAAGTATATCAAAATGATTCTTAACCATAAACAGGTGAAGTGATTAACTTACACTTGTAATAAAGGAATATCAGCAAGATGAAATTAGCTATTTCTTGGTAGAGACCAGCTTAGAAAGATGATATAACTTCTAACAGAAGAAAAAGGCTATCATTCAACTTAGGGAGTATATAACATTGCAAAAGTCAAAATTTAGTGTTTGTGGACTTGACAGCTTTGCTACCAGAGTTTTAAAAAGTATGGCTACTTGAAATTGTGTAGAGGCCTTTCATTAGGTTTCACATGGGGATGGCCTTCTGTGTGGGCTTTTCCTATTCAACTTTCTTTCTGCATTTTGAGAGACCTGGATTTAAATCAGTTATTTATCCAACATCTGTAAACTTTCTTTTTAATCTCCAATTTACTGATCCAAGTTAATACGGAATAAATAGTAACTAGCCTTAAAATCCGGTCTTTCTAAGAAAATCCTTTGTGATTCAGTCGAAATAAGTTGCTTTGTCTAAGCCACTCTTTTACATCCAGGAAAGCTTTCTGGTCACTGCAAAATTATTTGTTGACTTACAGTGATTACTGATATTTTTATAATCTTATTAAAAAACCAGCTCAGCATGATGAAAAACATTAGCACAGTTAAGATTGAAATTCAGAAACCTCCTATCGCTTAACAATAAATACAGCAGCTGAACAAAATTTTATACACATAAAAGTGAAGAGAAAACGTTTCCAGTAGTCTGAGCCATGATGGAACTCTGTTGAAAGCATGATATGACAAATAGAAATGAGTCTTTGAATCTATATTGTACTGTATTTGAGGGGGGGTGGACTTTTACCCCATCTTTAAGACGTTTATTGGATCGCAGGTAAAGAAGTAAACCCAGAACGGGTGTTGAGATTTCACACTTTTCTTAGGGAATTTTCATACTCATGTTTAAAGTTTTCCTAAGTGATGGGTATATTCTTTCTCACACAATCCTTCCATGAAGGGAGATAAACATTTTGTTAATGTTCCGACAGTGTGAGATTAAGGTACTGACTGTACAACGTTAGTGCCACAGTTGGCACCTATGGTCAGGCCTTAGACAGGCACATTTTAGAGAAGCCTTAAAGCCAGCGTTAGTGGATGGTAACATAAGAAAAGTTGTCCTGACGTCTGTGTAGTGTTAGATACACATAGCTAAAAGGAAGAACACATTACTACTACAAATGCTGCAAATATCCCAAATTCTCAAGTCTCCTTTTGAAAAACATATATCCCTCCCAGCATTTCCATCAAAATCCCTTGTTCTTGCCAGATTATATGGTTTATATATGTTCCATTCAACATGTTTTTTAAATCTGCTATAAAGTTTTCCTAGTTGGAGGAAATAATCACTTTCCATGAAGTTAAACTGCCCCAATCCATTTTAAATTAAAATATCTGACAGAAAAATAGAAAAACTTGGCTTTAAAGTCTTGTAGGTCTCTTAGCTGCAGATGGAACTTGAAAGATTGGTTTCTGGTCACTCCCGCTAAAAAGAGGAGCCCTTTCTGTTCTGACAGGACTGATTTGAGGTATTCACAAACACAATAAATTCATAAGCATATCCTTCTAAGACCTAAAAATCCGAATATATTAAGATATGTTGATATTAACATACTAAGATAAAAGTCATTCATCTATAACTACCCATTCTCAATTACCAGGTTTTTGTATATTTATTGACAAGATAGCTTAAATTAAAAAAATTTAATTTCTAGCCTGCAGCATCGTATGATAAAAAAATCGCAGAGTCCATTGCAATTTAAAAACACAAGGATGTGCTAAAGTCAGCATGCGCTTTTGTAATTTTGCATTCCTTACACATGCATGTGCGCACATGCGCACACAGAGGGGTATCACAGTGACAAAACCCTGAAAGTCTGCAGGGAGAGCATTTCCACTTCATGCTTTCATTTAGAATTTACTAGCCTCTTTTCCACCGCAGACTCGCTGTTTTGTCTGCATTTGGAAATTAAACCCAGAGCTTCTGCTGTCAGCCCTAAATACTGAACTTCCTTCCATTGTACAATCTCACCGTGCCTGTGTGGTAAGATCTATGATGAAACTCAAGACGTTTTAAGACTCCATCAAACACTAGGAATTCAGGGTGGGTACTAGGCTGTCTTCTTGCTCTGTTTTTTTAGCCATTTAGCTGAAGTGTACCCAAGGGTACGTACCATACTCATTGTGTCGAACCAATTTGAAAGAATGGCAAACTGTATTTCTGGGTTTTAATGGGGATTTTTTTTCAAACAGTCAAAGCAATGAAAGAGTTACATTTATCAAATCTCTTCATAAAAAAAAGAAAAACTAAAGCAAAATGAGGTCAATTTTCCAAAAGTTATAATAAAAATATAGCTCTCCGACTCTGCCCATTCTCTTTGCCCACCTCATCAGTTTTCTGTCAGAAACCACAGAGGTTTCACCCTTAGTGTGGTGCTGCCTCAGTCTTCCAGGTAAAGTGTCTGTGAATGGCTAGAAGCTACTCAATGTTTAGAGATTTTAGTGGCCGGTGCTCATAAAAATGTCGCTCTAGGGCCGGGGAGTTAGCTCAGTGGTTCCAGCGCCTGTTTTGCAAGCACAAGGACCTGGGTTCGATTCCCCGGTAACCACATAACAATACTGGTAGCAACCAGTACCACATACCACAGTGCCGGGCGTGGTGGCTCACGCCTATAATCCCAGCACTTGGGAGGCAGAGGCAGGAGGATTGTGATGTGAGCTGGAGGCTGAGCTCAGGGCCAGCCTGAACCACAAAGTGAGACCCTGTCTCAAAAAACCTAAAAAAAAAAAAAAAAAAAAAAAAATGTCGCTCTACTTCCACTCTGCAAACTCCTTTTATTGTGACATTTCTGAAGGTAAGCCTTCTTGACCAGAGAATGGCCGTTTGGCTTTCCCACTCCATCAGCTAGCTCCTAATGAGACATGTGCCACTTGTGGCCACAGTATTTCAGTCTCCTTATTACTTCAAGGCCACCGTTGAGAAGCAGCTTGCACCCACCAGTCTTTTGTTATTATTTTGCAAATGTAAAGTAGTTCTTTAAAAATAGCTAGAGCCCAAGCTATTGCCTATAGTACAAAGCCATGTTTTCTAAGTTACTAAAGAGAATCAAAGAATGGAAGGTAATGGTTCCCTCTCAACTACTCTGTCAGGGAAATGAGATTCTTTGACAACATCCAAGCCACTTCCTTATTCCTCTTGTCCCTTGCTTCTACCCACTGTTGGCATTGCAGAAGTGTCCTGTGTGAAGTCTAGCCAGACTCTGCCACCGAGGACAGCTCAAGGGGTTTTCCAGCTTCACCTTATTCCCAACAGGGAGGAATTTTCATTTTTCTCTACTTACTTGTGACACATACATGTTACAAAAGACCAGGTCCCTAGAGCAGGGAGACCTGAGGTTTGTAGAGAAGAGAAAGGCCAATAACCCCAGCAGCATTATGAGCTTGCAACTCTGCCTTCATTCTGAGGGAAGGCTATGCCAAGAAGAGAGAGGGCTGTGCTCTAACTTGACGTTTGAGAAAAGCCATAGTATGAGCATATCGAAGCCCACCTTACCACCGGAAGTGGAGTGGAGTGAGGCTTCCCACCCTGACTCCTAGTCATGTTCCCACTACTAATTCAAAGGTACAAGCAGAAGAATTTCAAGGTCAGTTGAAAGATATATAAATAAAACAGCTTCCCATGCTGTGTTAAGAACTACTAAGTAAAAGAAACAATACAAGGACAGTTTTCTCCTGAGTTGTGTCTAAGGGGTTTGACTATCAGAAGTTTCAGGAGCTCAAATCAAGCAAAGTGTCTGGGAATGTTTTGAAAAGCTGATCACATTCCATCTAATTCAAGGTCTTTTTAAGTTCATGGCCTGAAAATTCTATTTCCTCCCAGATTTCAAAGTACATTGATTTTCAGATACTAAAAGAAAATAAGGCACTTAGAATAATCACAGGTTGGTCTAGGAGGTTTTCCAGCTTGACTGGGTTCTATTAATTTGTTGACTGTGAGAAAACAGAATAAAATATACCTGCCAGCCTCTACGCTGTGGTTTGTCTCAGAGCGGTAACGTAAGTCCACACCTCACATCATAATGAGAAGTGAGCCCTTTGGGAACAAAGAATGTATCTGCCAAACAGCTTAATGACTTTCTGGAATTTAAATATTAAGTGAAAATACAAGGTCATAGGGCAGCTGATCCTTGGCTCGTCTCTCTTTCGTCTGTCCATGGCTTTGATCATGCTACATCCTCCTCTGTGACCAAGACTCCACAGAGAATCTCAGGGTCATGGCCTGTTGCCTCGTCAAGAGGTATAAACCTGCTGCTTAACTATGTGGAGCCCGCATGTAGGGGCTGGAAAACAGGGGAGGTAGCTTCATACTTTCCACATTTTCCACAAAACCCAAAGCAGACTAAACAAAAGCAGTGTGAAATCTCATGACTTGATACTGCTGCGGTTATATTTTTTAAGCTGTAATCCATTCATTTGTATGTGTGTTTATTCCCAGGATTTACAGCTTTCTCAGTCTTTGGGGGAAAGAGAATGTTTGAAACCTTTTGCAAAAGGTTTGCACTAAGTGGTGGCCTGTGATTAAAGCCCAGGCTAGACTTTGTGTGAGTGTGTGTGTGTGTGTATGTGTGCGCACACACACATTCATGTGAGTGTTTGTTCATGGGGGCCGTTTCCCTCCCATTTGCTGCTTGTATGTTAAAGCATCACACGTGGTAGCATTTAGGAGCCCCTTCACAGCCCAAGTGTTTCAGACACTAATGAATGGAAGTTTGCTCATATAATGCAGACAAGCTCTAAGGCCTGCTTTACTGAATGGTGTACTGTAGTGACCTGGGAAAGGAAGAGAGGTATAAATTGTGTCAGTTAGCCACCCAGACAAAATGAAGCCATGTGGAAAATCAAATCTATTAAAGTATGAAGGCTGTTATAAGCTGTTTTAAGCTGGCCATACTTAAAGGGGCTCAGTTTGCTGCGGGAGTAAATGTTTACTTCTTCTCCCAGATCTTTTTCACATGCTATCTCAGGAGACAATGTGGAGCATTTGATAAAAATCATCCTCTCACTAATGACACTTTTATCAGAAATGTTTACTGTCTCCGCTTTACCACCCATGTCCTGAAAGGCACAGCACATTTGTTAAATAAGCGAAAGGAAAGAGAACCTTGCAGCTCCGGCTAACTCACAGAAACCTCAACAAATTCCAGAGCCACAAGGAATCAGAAGGAAAAGGGAAGGAGGAGTTAGGTTTATAGGAAGAGGAAGCCGTGCAAAAACATATAGATTAGATTTTCTCTGCTTGGCTGGCCCACCGTTAAATATTTGGCTAAATTGGATGGAGTGAGTATTAGGATTGCACAGTTAGGCCCAACTTTGGTCATAGTCTCCAAATGTGCTGTAATAAATACAGGGATGAGTGCATGGCTTTGGAAAGGAACTTTGCAGTTCATTCTCACGCCTCCTTTTTTGAACTGACTGGTCCTTTCCCGCTATTCTTGCACTGGGCTTAATAGTCACACATGGATTCTCACACCCATCCTTACTTCACCCGAACCTGGTCCTACTTGAGCTATATTCCTGGGCCCTCTTTATCTGTGCCTTGGGTTTTCTCTAGTACCTAAAAGCATCTAGTAAGCACTCCAAAAAGTCAGCCATTATTACCAGTATCTGGAGAATGGCTCAAGAGAAGATTCCTTTAACTGTTTTCTTTTGTACTTGTACACCAGTTTTTAAAACTGATGACTGGCAGGCTTTCAGGAAAAATTTACCCATTTCTTTTTTACTCTACATAGCCAGTAGACTGACATTGACCTGACAGTCGCTGGACTGCAAACAATTGAATTTGCTGACCAGCTTCAGATTGTCAAGCCTTAAATCAACATTGGCTAACGAGGGCTCTGGGAAAAAACAACACCTTGATTCCTCAATGACGGTGGAAGAGGCCCTGGGAATGAGGGCCGGCCAGTCCCGGTGGCCGGCTTCTGAAGCAAGCATAATGTACGATGGGACTGGTCACCTCTGCGCTCCTGCCCAAGGGCCGCTTATGACCGGCATGTCCTTTGTGTTGCAGGAGGAGACTGAAGAGACATCCTCACAAGAGTCGGCAGAGGAGGACTAGGGGGCGCCCACGTTGGATTTCTACCTCAGCAGCAGTTGGATCTTTCGAAGGGAGAAAACACTGCAGTGACCACTTAACTTGCTCTCTATGGCCACGGTCTTTCCACTTTCCGCGGGACGGGGCGGGGCGGGCGGGGCGGGCGAGGGGCGGGGGCGGGGCAGGGCGACATCACATAACCTTAAAAAGGACTATATTAATCACTTTCTTTGTAATCCCTTCACAGTCCCAGGTTTAGTGAAAAACTGCTGTAAACACAGGGGACACAGTTTAACAATGCAACTTTTAATGACTTTTTTTTTTCCTCCTTAACCTACTAATAGTTTGTTGATCTGATAAGCAAGAGTTGGGTGGGTGAGAAGACGCTGAGCTGGGTTAGTGAATCACTGCACTGCATTTAACGAGAAGCGCACCACCGCCACACCGGTGACAGGGGTGGTGATGGTGACGCGGGGCATTCATATAGGAAAAGCAGAAGCGCGGTGTGTGACCCGCGCAGGTCCCAGGCTCTGCCCCACCCGGCTCGCAGTAGTGAACCCTCTGTTTAGAGCACCAAAGATAAGGACTAGATACTATTCTCTCCTTTTTCGTATAATCTTGTAGACACTTACTTGATGATTTTTAACTTTTTTTAATTTCTAAGTGAGACGAAATGCTGATGTATCCTTTCATTCATTTAGCAAACCAGAAAAGGTGACACTCATTTTTCAAAAAGGGAAGTAAGCACATAAATGTTGCCAACTCCTCTATTTATGGATATCACACATATCAGGAGTAATAAATTTACTCACAGCCCTCATTTTTCAGGACAACACTCATTTTTTTTTTCCGAAAAATCTACTTCCTACAGAACCAAATGCTCTTTAGGAATCGATAACACTTGTCGGCCTCAGAGCATTTAAAGGAGCTAGACAAGTTAATTATCTCAGTAATTCAGTGAAAAGGTACAACAGAATGATGCATGATAAACTCACCTGAATGATGAGGTGGGGAGCAGCGAAATCGAAATTTCTTTGCTAGAGTTAAATGACAATTTATAAAGCAGTCTTTCCCCTCCCCTCCCCGTTCCTCTCCCCCTCCCTCCCTTCCTCCTCTCCCCTCCACTCTGTCTCTCTCTCTCTCTCTCTCCATTGTGTATCAGTTTCAGTGAAAGACCTAAATACCACTTACCTCAAGTTACGTCTATATATTACTTCAAGTAATACATTTTGACATAAGATGGTTGATCGAGGTGCTTTAGTTTCCGTTCACCATCTCTTCATTCAAACTGCACTTTTAGCCAGAGATGCAATATTCCCACTATTCAATACTACCTCTGAATGTTACAATGAATTTACAGTCTCGTACTTATTACGTGCTGCTATACACAAGCAATGCAAGAAGAAAAATCTTACTGGGTAGGTGATTCCAATCATCTGCAGCTCTTTTTGTACACTTCATTACAGTTAATGAAACAATCTCTTTATTCTGTTTCAGCATGGCTATGTATTTTTCTATGATTTTTAATTAAAATTTGACAAATACTTGTTTCAGCTTCTCTGCTAGATTTCTGCATTAACTTGAACATTTTTTTAACCAGTTGCTCCTAGATTCTAAATAATTTTCCTTACACTACACACTACACACACACACACACACACACACACACACACACACACACACAATTTGACTGTAATGTTTGATTACCCTCTTAAGTCTGTACCTCAAATGAATCATTTAAGGAAACAGACTAATTAACTTGCAAAGACCTACCTCCAGACTTCAAAAAGAATGAACTTGTATTTGCAGCATTCATTTTTATTTCCTCCCATGTTTGAAATGGCTCAAACTGCAGCTATCCCCAATCAAAACTATTTTTGTAAAGCATTTGATAGAAAGGAACACATTTTTACGTACTTTTGCAAAAAAAGTAAAACGAAGCCAACCTTCAAAGAAACTTGAAGCTTTGTCGGCGAGATGCAACAAGTTCAGCTTTTGCCTAATGCAATCAAAATATGTTTTTTAAGATTAGTTGAGTATAAGAAAATGCTTGACAGATATTTTCATGTATTTTACACAAATGTGATTTTGTAATATGTCTCAACCAGATTTATTTTGAACACTTCTTGTGTAGAGTGTTTTATGCCTTTCTTTCGTAGTGAGTGTGCTGACTTTTTAGCATGATATTATCCACTGGGCCAGGAGGTAGTTTCTCACCACGGCTTGTGTCAGTATGACTTTTAGTACTGAAGCCAAATGAAACTCAAAACCATCTCTCTTCCAACCGCTTCAGGGAGGTAGTTTGAAAGGCCACATACCTCTCGGAGACTGGCAGGTCGCTCACTGTTGTGAATCACCAAAGGAGCTATGGAGAGAATTAAAATTCAACATGACTGTTAATTGTGCGTTAAATAAGCAAATAAACAGTGGCTCATAAAAATGAAAGTCCCAGTCTATATCTTTGGATGGGCCTTTTAGAAACCTCAATGGCCAGCTCATAAAACTGAAGTAGTTGCTCATGTTGGCCAAACTCCGAGCACTGAGCAATTTCCATCTCTGATGAAGTTACTCTCTTACTTCTTGTACGTTGTACAATCAAAACACACTACTACCTCTTAAGTCCCAGTATACCTCATTTTTCATACTGAAAAAAAAAAAGCTTGTGGCCAATGGAACAGTAAGAACATCATAAAATTTTATATATATAGTTTATTTTTGTGGGAGATAAATTTTATAGGACTGTTCTTTGCTGTTATTGGTCATAGCTAAGTGAGACTGGACATTTAACTTTCCTACCATTTCTGAAAGATAGGTATGTTTGTAGGAGAAAAGTATCAAGACGTTTAACTACAGTTGACTTTCTCTTTGTTCCTTTGAGTGTCTTCTAACTTTATCCTTTGTTCTTCATGTAGAATTGCTGTCTATGATTGTACTTTGAATCGCTTGCTTGTTGAAAATATTTCTCTAGTGGATTATCACTGTCTGTTCTGCACAATAAACATAACAGCCTCTGTGATCCCCATGTGTTTTGATTCCTACTCTGTTACAATTCCATTAAATAAACAATAAAGTCTGGTTAAATTAGGTCGAGGTGGGAGATATTCACAAGTCCTTTTATTCCACCTGCAGGATATTCCACACTTCTGCAATACAATAGGAAATGTGTTCTTCAGTATCATACTCTTAAATCAACTGCCCTACACTCACTTCGAGGAGTCTGACACTGGATTCCACAGAGACAACCTCAGAAAAAATGTAAATATCCAATAGGCAAAATTTAAAATTACAGAATCTTTCTTAGGACGGATACCTACAAGGGCAGCAACAGACATACAAGTTATCTTTGAGGTAACACTTGGACACAGATGGTTGGTAAAGAGTGATATATGAAAACCACGACGTTTCTCCTGAATGAGTCTTATAATTCTTTAAGAAACCACTAGCAGAATCAGAATTATTCCCTCAAGTTCAGGATCATTATACTTCAATTGCTGAACAGGAATAAATCCAACGTTTTTTAAAATCTCTGGTCTGTGCTTCCACCGTGGCTCTTAAAACTCTGCCTTGACTTAGCTTCTTAGGAGAGGAAATTTGTTTCTAGGAAAAATGTGCCTGCCCTAAGATGGTGAAGATAAAAATTTTTACTGTATTGTAGAGATGATGCTAGATGGCCTCTAAATCAGATTTGTGTGACTGTAGCCCTGCGTCTGCACACGGAGTGGTAGTACACTTATACAAGTGACATGAAAACATCGTAACAGTTTATGTATAGGTTCAGGAGCATTTCCAGAAGTCAGCCAATACTTTCAAATAACAATGGAGTTGTAGGGAGGGCAGGGGAATTGGAAAAAAAAAAAAAAGAATCGAGATGTGATGTGTACTGGTACAAACCCTCAATGTTGAATGCGATCGTAATGTATATATAAAATGTACCAATAAAATCAATTTTTAAAAAACAGCAAGCAAAGAACAAGTTCTTAATATGCACTGGATCTTGTTTGGAGGAATAAAACTAAATGAGACACGGTGCCTGATCACAACCAAAACTTCTGGTGAGGGAGCCGGACCTAAAGGAGATCTTTGTAAATGGAATCTGACTGAGTTACGCTCAAGAGTGGACATAACCTTCACGCCCGGCCAAGACCAGTCTTCCCAGAAAAGGACATTATGTCACTAACAAGGAGTGGTCCCAGGGCTGCATGGAAATGAATTTTAGTCAATGCAGTATTTCACATGACAGTATAAAGAGGTACATATTTTTTAACAGAGCTAAAGTTACTCAATTTTGAGAAGTTGAGGCAGGGTTTAGAACAATGGGAGAAACATACAGAGGTAAATAATGAGTAGTGCTTCCCCAGGGGGCCTTCAAGGCAAACTCCGGCTGTAATGAGACCTAGAGCGGTGAAGAGTAAGCTGAGAGTGGGGACGAGGCCACGATGGGAGTGCTTCTTTTCAAGGTTTATCCACATGACGTGACTTGTTACTGAACAAGACCGATTCTTAGTTAAGGTCAGCCTTGGCGGAATCACCCCTGCAGTGTAGGAAACGACCCAAAAGGAGGAAAAAATACTGAAAATAATAAAAATTACTTTTGAACTATGCAGATGAATAGCAGGGAGTCAAGAAACAAGAGATCTCTCGTCTGAGTGTAGCCATCTGTAAACGTTGTCTGTCTGCTGCTCTCTTCCTGCAGCGGGTAGGAAATGGCTGTGAATGTGACCCTTTGCGATCAGGATCCCAAACATCCACCAGCCCTGCCTGAGTTACAGCCAGGGGGAAGAAGCCTGGTATCAGAGCGCTGATGCCCTACTTTGTATCTAGTTGACCATGGTTGGGCTCTTGCTTTCTGCCTCTGAGCCTGACTTCACGCCATGGTGATCTGCCTCCCTCTTACTCCTACTAAAGCTTAGCCTTCTGCCAGCTATCACAGGTCCTAAATCTCCCCTGTACTGTACCAAACCCGGGCCCAGCACCTCAAATCTGTTAGTCCTGCCTTCCTTGCTCTTCTCCTATTTGCTGTGACCTCTCCTGTCTTATAGCTGCCTTTGCCTTATGTTAAGCATGCATTCTTACAGACTAAACCTCTAACGATGTTGTAGTATCAGAATCCAGATCATGGGACACTCATTTTGAAAGAAACAGACCGGGGGTGGGGTGTTATAAATGAGGAGCTAACTGTAGTAGTCTGATGTTCCTGATAACTTAGAAAGGAAGTAGAAAAGAGGATCCCTTTAATACTGTCATGGAATAACTCCAGGAATAACTGAGATGTTAGAAACACCGTTGTCTTTCTCACTCTGTCACTGACTGGTGTCTGCTGTTGTGCTGGGCAGGTGGGTCAGGTCTTGGAAAAGTGCTTGCTGCTCCAGCAGCCACCCTGCAGGTGATGCAGTGAGAGAGGGCGGAGTTCATTTTGAAATTCGGATGGGTCAGTCCTCTTTCCAAGGAGTGCTGACTGCTACCTATCGACACCAGACGAAGCATCCCAAAGGACCATAGGATACGAATTGGTGAGAAAGTGAACTTGGGGCTTCCACAGCCTGGGCTTGAGCCATGGCTCTGCCCTTAACTCCTGGGCATCCTGGACAAGTTACACATTCTTGTCTTAATATGCCTTTTTTCCCTATTTTTAGATAGACATACTAGCATGTATCTAAAGTGCTTGCTTTGAAAATGAAATAAGTGAATATTTATGAAATGTTTGAAAGTATGTGGTACAAATAGCACCTTATAAAGTGTTAGCTATTCTCTGTTACTTTTCCCCTGCTGTGAAATAAGCTTAAAGTTAACATTTTTCCTACTGATTCTATCATTATGTGGTCACTGGCCCACAAGGATATCCAGAGATCATGATCAAAAAGTTATCAGAATTTTAAACACTTTTAATTGTATGTTTTATAGGCAGAAACCACTAATATAAATACTTCTTTCCTCATGTGATTTGTACAGTAATCACAATAAACACAGCTAATAAAGAATCTCTCTGAGGGCCGGCCAGGGATTTGCCTCAGTGGTTCCGGCAACAGCCTTGCAAGAGAAAGGTTCCTAGTTTGATCCCTGGTAACTATATACCACAATGCTGGTCGTGGTGGCTCACATTTGTAGTCCTGGCACTCCTGGAAGCAGAGGCAGGAGGACTGCTGTGAGTTCGAGGCTGAGCTCAGGGCCAGGCTGAACTACAAAAGCAAAACCCTGTCTCAAAAAAAAAAAAAAAGAATCATTTCTAAAATTATCAACATGCAAATTGTCCTTGAAAAGACGGACTTTGGGGTCCCTGATGCTCCCTAGTTTACTTTGATCGTGGTGAGTCACCCTGAATCCCAGGGCTGTCCATCCTGCCCCTTGGCTGCTCCAGCTGCTTGACTTTGGCCGAGGGTTAAAGTTTTACCTTGTGGGAGTGTGGGGCTCCCAGGCAGACCCCTCCTCCTGGCTGGCAGGCTTCAATTCTACTTATTCCTTCCGGATCTAGCATTCAGTTGTAGCCCACCTACCTAATGGAACCAAACTAACAGCCTTTCTGCAGTCAGCCTTTGAGCCCCATTAGAATTCTTTAGGCTTCCTTGTCTACCCTTAAGATTGTTCGGTATCCCCTAGAGGCCTTAGCTCACCAAAGGGAAATCTAAGGGCACAAAGTTCTTAGGGCCAGCAATAAGTGAATATTAGATGAACAAAGAAGTTTAAACAAGGAGATAAATCTGTACTGTTTTCAATTTTCTCTAATGACCACACAGACTGGGGATGGGATTAAGGGGCTACATAGCTCGCTCTCCGTGCATTTCCATATCCCCAGCCAAGATGGCAGCACCTACATCATCAGAATGAATAACTGAGGGGTGTCGTGATACTACCTGTAATCCCAGTACTCAGGAGGCTGAAGCAGGAGGAGCATCATGAGCTCAAGGCCAGCCTGAACTTCATAGGGAGATCCTGCTCAAAAAAAAAGAAAAAGAAAATGACTAACTGTATGAGCAAAGATTCCTTTAAACACAAGTAAGCAAACCCAGTTTGAGTGGCTTATGTAATGAAGAAAATGTAGTAATTGAAAAATGGAGAAGTTCAGGCATGGCTTGATCTAGGGACCTAAGAAAGTGGCTCGGAGTCCGACGTTGCATCACTCGGCTTTCTTTCTCTTGGCTTCATTCCCGGGTAGGTTTTCTCTTCCTAGTAACACAAGTCCCATAGCCACATCCTTTTGGCCTAACAGACAACAGAAAGTGTTTGTTTAGTTTTTAGTTTAGTTTTATTCAGTACATCCAACTGAGTCAGGGTTGAATATTGTTGGGCCACCTTGATTCTCAGACAGGTCACTGTCTGCCACTCTGGCCCAGGGAACCAGTACAGCATTGATGGCCCCAGTGTGAATCCCGTGTCTCTGCCTGCGGGCGGTCCGGTGGGGGAGCTCTGCAAGCAAGAGGGAGGGAAGAAGCCATGAAGCATGAAGTGAGTGGCATCCCTCAGAAGACTGAAGGTGCACTTCCTCGAGAAATGAAAGCAGTCAGAAAGACCACAGCTGCCTGTTACAGTGAAACAACCAGCAGATTTCCCTGAGTGAACATCACATGTGGTCAGATAAATGTGAGCAGCGTTACCATTCGTGTGAGTAGGAGCCCCGTGCGAAGAGCTGGTGCCCTCATACTGAACTTATAGAGAGGAGAGAAACTTAATTTTAGGTCCTAAAACTTGACTGTTTGCTACTTCTTACCACAGCACAATGGGCAGTGGTGGCAGGTGGGGAGCTGTGTGTTTGTTGGCCTTTTCATTATTTGCTTTTTGTTTTTGGTCTATGACAGGATCTCATTATGTCATCCAGACTGGTCTCAGCCTTGCACTCCTCCTGCTTCAGCCCCTCACGTGCTGGTTTTACAGGCATGTTCCACTGTGACCATTTAATCTTGGCTGTTTTGACTGAAACAAATACTTGATTATTCTTTTTCTGTCCTCCTCTTTGGCTCACAAACCACCTTTGCAAATTTTTCTTTTCACCTTCAGCATTGTAATAGATGATATAACACGTAGTATTTGTATATATTTATTCTAGAAACAGGTTGACTGTGGCTCAGGAAGCATACGTGACTGACTGGGGAAATAGAACTAAGAAATGACAGCGTCATGTCGCTCTCTTCAGTCCTGCGTCCCTACCTCTCCCGGGATGTTCATCTGTAGAGGGTCCTGTCCAGTGTTACTCAGGATAAAACTTCTCTTCTGTTCATGTCTCTAATATATTCAATCCTAGCTTCCTGGGATAAAATTACACTTTTCTAAACTTGTTCCCCAGGGAATCACTGAAATGGCCGCACAGCGAGTCCCCACACTGTCACTGCCTCTCACGGGAATTCTTGCGGTGGGTTACGGAGTGTCTAAACCCGGCTGCTCATCTGTGCAGCTGTCCCACTCTGCACATCAGAAGGATGCGACTCGGATCCATCTGAAGGAGGGTCTAGACAGCAAGCGAGCAAGCTGTCGGCCTCCGAACATTCTGTGGGACCACCAGAGTGAAGAATTTCATTCCTTTATCTTTAGTCCCCAAATCTATATGCTTGACACAGTTCCCTGAGGCCTTGTGTCCTAAATCAGGCAGTAGGCAGGCTGATATATAGCCATTATTTATTACAAAAGGATACACTTAGCCATAAAACAATAATGCTTAGCTGAATCCCAAGCCAATTTAATACTGTCATAAAAAATAAAACCTACAATTCAACCAGCTAATGAAAACATGCCGCTTATACAAATTACAAGATATATTAGACTGTCTGTCCAGCTAATGCAGGAGAATTCATATTTGCAAAACTAAGATCTTCAAGTACCTCATACATCTGTTTCTTTTCTTTGTTTCCATCACCACTACTGCAGTCCAAGCCACCATCACCTTATGTTTATTCTGTCTCTGCAAACTCACCCCTCTTCAATTCTTTCGATGCATGACAAGTATCATCTTTCCAACAAAATATCAAATCACAAATCCAATGGTCTTAGTAGAAATTCACAATCCTCCCTGTGGTCTAGCAGCCAAGCACTCTCCTTCTCCTCTTCCAGTCCATGCTCACACCAGCCTTCCTCACTTGTTTCTTCAGGGCTTTCTCACATGGCATGACCATCCTCTTTCCTACACTCGGAGCCCTTTCTCTCGAACTCCAGCATCCTCTGCCTGGAGTTCTGTTCCTTTTCCCTGATCCTGTCCCCTCTCTCTGGAGTCCTTCTCTGTGGTCCTCACACCCCACACCCTCAATCCTATACAGTTGGATCCTCCAGTTTCCAAACACCCTGAGCTTCTTCTTCACAACAGTCACTGCCATTGTCAGTCAGCTGTTTAATGTGCCCAGGGAACATGAGGCAGAACTATCTTGTCACCTCTGCATGCCCAGCACATGGTACAGGACATGACTATAGCAGACCCTCCAAAACTGCTCGAATGAATGAATCAACCATGCCTGGTTTCCACTAGACTGAGCAACCTCTCCCCAGAGCCTTCTGGTGCTCCATGACCTTACTGATCTTCAGTGGGGTCTCACTTTTGCTCTTTGCCGTAGGGCTCAGAACCCCAAAACTCTCTCCATTGTTTTACCACCATTTACTCAGTACAGCTGATACAACTTCTCCTCTGATTCATTTATGTGAATTCAACTCTCTGCAAGCACATTCATTTTGAAAAAAATCTAACAGATTTTATAGAACAGCAGATGCTCTATAGATGAACACCTGCCTCAGTGTCTTGGATAAAGTATGCCCTTCGAACAGACAGTGGTAGCTCTGAAATATGGTACTCAACATCTATTTTACTTTAGCTAGGGCGGCAGCACATGTTCCTCCTTCTTAGAATTTCTCTTTATTACTCTCAGCTTTTGAGATTCATCTGTGGCTGGCAGCGACTCCCCAGTGGTGAAGAAGGAAGGGCTAAGCCAGTTGACATATTTGGACTCTCTGATTAGTGAAGTCCAAACATATGACCCAAGGCAAGCCAGCAAGATTTGCTGTCACCATTAATCTGGGATCCTAGGTAAGGGAGCCCTTGTCACTCTAGTAGAATTGAAGCAAGTAGGAAACAAGTTGGTAACTTCTGAGGGGAGAGCAGAGAGGAGGAGAGCATGAGCTTGTCTAAGAATGCTGTGGAAAGTAAAGACAAAATTTGGAGGCAGATCATTATCCAAGTCACTAGATTCTATTGGGCCTGAAGGTTTTCAGTTACATTTGATAATGAAGTTTATTCTTTTCTTAAAGCTGGTCAGAGTTGGATATCTATCACCTTCATCACAAAAAAATCTTGTCAGTATTATAAATTAAAGAATGAGAACATAAATGGACATAGAATAAGCCAGTGGAACTGGCCTTCAGGGTCCTTCATTGTGTTCACAAGTCTGAGAGAAAGCGACCTTGGACAAAGTTCCGAGTTTCAGGCTCTGTCTGCAGACTGGTGATGGAGGCTGCGTGGGGACTTTCACGTCCTTTGTGGTTTAAAAGTTTAAGATTCAAGAGTACTGAGATGTTCACAAAGCTTAAATACAAAGGAACTAGCTCTCAGGGTGAGAATTTGCGTTAAATCCTGTAAAGGAAATAGTCCTAGATGGAGGAAAAGTTCTTGGCTCTGCATTGTCTTATGTGTGCACAGCTTCCTATGTTTGCTTCCAGGTCGGGGAAAGAAGGAACTTTCTGGGCTGATAATAGAACCTTCTAGAGTTTAAACTAACAAATAACAAAATAGTAATGCTATCGACAACTATGGGATTTCACCAGAGAGCTCATTAATCTCTGTCACCGCAGATATGCATTTGTGTATGTGTATCTATATTTCCTTTATTAAATATAGAGCAATACTCTCATAGGTAAGCATGACAACAATAACTTAGTAATATAAATCCAATCAGGTGTTATAAAGAAAATAACCTAGTAAATAAAATATCATGTGTTATAATAGCACAAGGGTAAATGTATGATACTATGGCTATTATTCTTGCCATGATAATAACTTGACCGAAGTTTGTGTCAAACATGGTTCCAACTTTCACCTAAATGTGTCTCTGGAACATCGTTTGAATGACCAGTACATTCTGCTTCAAGAAGTACTTTTCTTATAAAAGATATTAAGCCAGACTCTAATCTTACATAAGCACTGAAAATCCTTCCGCAATTATTTTTTAATAGCATCTTGATTTATCCATTTTCCTTCAGACTATAAACTGGAAATCTAGCTTTATACTTAACACATACAAACCATCAAAGGAAAATAATGCTCTACTCTTGTCTGATTGTTCACTTTATATGTCTACAAGGCGGTTCTTTCTCTTTGATTTGTTACCCCTTACCCTGCCGCATTAGTTGAACTAAAAAAAAGTCTTGCCCAGTTCCCAGTAATCACAAACAACCACACTTCCTTAAATAATCATCTTCCAACTGCCCTCAGAGTAAGATTAAACCCACCTTTAAAGTGTTCTTTCAAGTTTTTCATATCATTTGTGAGGGCATTCAGTGCCTATTAGCCCTGGTCCAATGAAGAGCAATAGAAAAAGCATGCAGTAATTATGATGCTTCTATGGTGTCTCCTGCCCCAGTCAAGAGGGAGGGAGACGGAGAGGGGAAAGGGACTCTATTAACAACATTTCCGCCTCACATAATCCAGAATCTGATCTTGTGAGTGATAAGACAAAATTTCAAAGTAGTCTTTGTTAACTATTAGTCAAAGGCTCTGAAGGAATGGTAAAATATAGCTTTCCCTCACCTATTTCTCAAACTATAAATAAGAGACACAAACCATTTAGAAAGTGCTTTTCTTTCTTCTTTCATAGGGTTATAAAATTATATGGTCCATTCGCAATATTTTTGTAGGAAATTGCTGAGGAAAACAATTTAATAAATAGTTATTTCTTATGGAACACAGGAAATGTGTGTAGCCTCTATCTCTTTTTCCCTTCATTTCTTGATTTAGATGGATATTTTTTAACTCATTAGCTTCCCACACACATAATTTCTTTTTTATTTTTTATTATTTTTATTTTAACATATATTTATTAATATATTTTTGTTTTAATTGATGTAATTAATAGCGTAGTGTGACAGTAACAGCATATATTACGATCAGAGTAACTGGCATATCTGTCATCTCAAGCATACATCATTTCCTTGTGCTGAACCCTGACTACGAGCTAGTTTTTTGGTTTTTTTTTTTTGTTTTTTTGGTTTTTTTTGTTTTTTAAGACAGGGTCTCGCTTTGTGGTTCAGGCTGGCCCTGAGCTCAGCCTCCAACTCACATCACAGCAATCCTCCTGCCTCTGCCTCCCGAGTGCTGGGATTACAGGCGTGAGCCACCACGCCCGGCACTGTGGTATGTGGTACTGGTTGCCGCTGGGGTGAATCTCCACACCCAGTATTGTTATGTGGTTACCGGGGATCGAACCCGGGTCCTTGCGCTTGCAAGACAGGCGCCAGAACCACTGAGCTATATCCCCGGCCCTACGAGCTAGTTTTGAAGTATTCAAAGTAATTGTCAGCCATATTTGCTGAGGACAATCTGAAATTATTTCTCTTATTCAGCTGCACCGCTTTACTTATGAACCACTTTCTCCTCTCCTTTCTTCCTCCAAACCCTTTCCAGACTCTAATCATCAGTATCTTGTTCTCTAATTCTTTCAAGTTCAACATTTTAGCTTCCATATATAATTGAGAATATGTGGTATTTGTCTTTCTGCATCTGTATAATTTCACTTAATGTATTATCCTTAAGTTTTATCTATGTTGTCATAGATGAAGAATTTCATTTTTCTTATGAGTGACTAATATTCCATCATATGTATATATCACATTTTCTTTAGCTATTCACCTGTTGATGGATACCTAGGTCAGTTTTGTACCCTGACTATTGTAACAAGCATCAAGTACAGGTATCTTTTCAATATTTATTCCAATTTCTTTTCACATATACCCAGTAATGGAATCATATGATCATTTTACTTCTAGTTTTTCAAAGAACCTCTATACTGTTTTCCATAATGCCTGTACTAATTTATATTCTCATTGGCCTTTGCTTAAGCCACATCAAGGATAGCTGTGTGGGAATTTGGGTTGTTATTTCTCACACATATTCCATTTGTGCGAACTGAACTGGAGATGTATTCGGTAAGAGTGGCTTCCATTAATTTCCTTATTCATTCGCACAGCAAATGTTTACTGAGGACCTACCACATACTGGGCATGATGCTCAAAGCATCTAGTTGAGTCGTTGCACCAAGAGTCCAGCAGAAAAAATCTGAAAACAAACAGCAGCATTGGCACGGTATAGAAATGAGATGCCAGGATGTGTAGGAAGTACAGCACCCTCATTTAGGTGAGAGTCATTTTCAAGAAAGTAGGGTCACATCTAAACTGAAACATGACAGTGGGAAGGAGTTTGGCCAAGTCCTAAGGAAAAGAGAAGAGAAATGTGCTCCCAACAGATCCAGAGTGAAGTTTAAACATCAGAAATATCCAAGCAGAAGAACTGGGCCAAAGGGATTTTTTTAAAAGCAAGTATCAATGTTTCCATCATAGGATGGTCCTGGGTCATGACTGGCTTGTTGTGGTAATTGTGTGTGTGTGTGTGTGTGTGTGTGTGTGTGTGTGTGTGTGTGTGTGTGTATGTGTTTCCTGAGCACCTGACTGTCGTAGCAGCCAATCTCAGGACAGGCAGGATGAGGTGGGTCAGAGCAAAGGTTCAAAAACCACTGTCAAAGCCACTTCCTACCGTGAAAATCTCATGAACTTCCTGGAACAAGAGTCACTTGCACTCCAGATGAATAGACTGAAAGAGAGACGCGGAGAGAAGGATGGAGGGAAGGCAAACAGATGACACTGACAGATGTTTCTAAAAGACTCTCACACAAGCTGTGCTTTTCTTTCTACACTTTGTGATGCAACAAATCCTGTTGACAATTGCTTTTGTAATTCTACAAGGATTACCTAACAAATAATCCTTTTTTCCTTGCATTTTTGAAGACAAGTGCAAGCATATAAAATTTATATCTGTTATGAGGATTGATAAGCAGAATCTATTCATTTGGGCTTATATAACTAAATATTTATATTTGGGGATTGGGAATTTTTTTCTATTTATAGGTTAAACCCAGATGTTTTCAATTCATGCAAATGACAGCAGATATGTAATACATTCTTCAATAAATGCATACAAAGCTCAGCACAATGCCTGGCATGTAATAAGTGCTCAATAAATGTTAGCGATTATTATTGTTGATATGACATATTTACAATAAATAAATACAAAATGTTTTCTAAGTCATGTACACTCTCTTTAGATCAACAACACAAGCATACGGCAGAAAAGCGAATAGTTTGCAAAAACTTGTAATGAAAAACACAGGTTTTGCTCTGCTTCTTTCCACGGCCACACTTTGGTTTCATTCTTCAGATGGGAAGGGCTGGCTTTCCCTCCTTTTGCTACTCTTCCTGCTCCTTGTCTCCACATTTCTGCTATGTGACATCTTCCCATGGCACATGGAGACTCAGGACTCCATGACTCATCCACTCAGCAACTCTTTATTGAACATCTACTGGCCCAGCAAAAGGTATGCACAGATGAAGACAATGAACACAACTGACAAAAAAAACAGTGCTGCTGAACAAATAAAATGTACAGCCTGTAAGATGGCTAATCACTGGAGGAAATTTAAGAAGGGAGGACATGGAGTGCTGGTAAAAGGGACTGTGATTTAGGTGGGTGTGGGAATGTCACTGAGAAATGACATGTTTTTGGCATAATTTCTTCACTTTTGTTTTATCTTTTTATTTTTGAGGACCTGTAAGCCAGATATGGATCCTAGTCTAATCTTTAATGTACCTAGACTTTCTTCTGTAAATTTTCCTATTGTTATCTTTTTACTTCATTGTTTGGGAGCTTTTGGTTTTGTGATGGGGGGGTGGGTGGGTTTGTTTGTTTGTAGTACCAGGGATTAAACTCTGGCCCTTGTGCTTTCAAGGTAGCTGTGGTACTGCTAAATCCCTTGGCCCTGGAAGGTTTTTATTTTGCCTTTTAACCCTTTGTGCAAACATATTTGAAGGACTGTTTCTGAGGTTTTTTAGGTCTCAAAAGTCACCCTGTGTCCTCTGTTTGGAGGTATAAGCCAAACTGCTGAATGGGGAGCCTCAAGAGATGAGTGGCAGCCCGCTCACCCTTATGCTCTTCCTGTTTTTAGGTCTAAACTGAAATCCTGTCTTCTGTATCTGGATTCCAGAATACTGTCCTCCTGGGATTATTTCTCTGGGGAAATCTAATTTCTCATGCCTTCATCTCTCTAGGTATGCAAAGAAGCTCTTCCATCTGTTCTGATAAATCTGTTACCAGAAATATGCAGAAATCTCTTGTCTGCTATGGCCTCCTATCCATTCTTTTTATCCTTGCAAATTCATTCATTCTTTGTATCTTCGCTATGATTCTAAAGAGGCCTAGGGAAGAAGTTGAAATTCCTGCATTAATTAATCTGTTTTCTCTAAGTGGATATCAAGGAATTTTTAAAGTTATTATTAATTATTAAAATTTTGGTGGTATATATACAATATATGTATACTTCTCCAAACATTTAGCTCAAGTATATTACATATGTATATATATTTATGCATGTATGTGTATACATATATGTGTGTATATGAGTATTCATGTGGGTATGCATGTAATCTTTTTTCCATTATTCCATTCTTTTGGACTTAAGATTTATCTAAACTCAAAAAATTTTAATCGCAAAGATACAAAGTGCTATACATTATGTTTCGATCTAAAAGAACAAACCTGTAAAAGCCTGTAAAAGGACTAGAGTTTAGATCTGTTTTAGAAAGAGGAAAATAATTAAAAAGATACTGAAAATAATTTTTTTAAAAATAGCCACATTCTAAAGACCTAGAAGCAAAGTTTAGCAATTTGAAACATATTTTATGATCTCTAGAGATCAAGAAAATGAGTTGATGCTGAGGATTTAGCTCAGTGGTTCCAGTGCCTGCCTTGCGAGTGCAAAGACCCAGGTTCAATCCCCAGTAACCACACACCACAAAATGTGGGACATGGTGACTCACATCCACCAGCAATCAGTACCACACACCACAATGCCCAGCATGGTAGCTCAAATTGAAGCAAAGGCACTGGAGAGTGACTGGGTGCTAATCCCAGCACTCAGGAGACAGAGGCAAGAGGATTAGGATGAATTTGAGGCTCACCTGGGCTACATAGTGAGCTCAGGGCCAGCCTTAAGAGTGAGACCCTGTCTCAAAAAAAAAAAAATAAAAAATAAAAAATAAATTGTACCTTTCAGAAAAAACACTAGCTCTAACAGGGAAGATTTAGTGTGAGCAAAGCAGAGAACGTATCAGTTACCAGTGAGTGTAGTGACCCAAGAAAGAATAGAGGTGGCTCAAATTGAAGCAAAGGCACTAGAGAGTGAGAGAGAGAGAGAGAGAGAGAGAGAGAGAGAGAGACAGAAGTGGGCCAACTTGAGAGAGAGAGAGAGAAGTGGGCCAACTTGGGAGATGTTTGGGAAACAGAGTGGATGTATCTTGACATTTGCTAGGAATGGAGGTAAGAGCAGGAAGAGAAATTCAGATGGGTGCTGCTGCCTCACCCCAAGTAGAAAGCAGGGAATGAGCAGCAGGCTAAGAAGCTGAAGCTGAGACAAGGAAAGAGGAGATCAGAAGCTAAACACACAGTGGGGCCCACAGCCGACCTCAGAGCCCAGAGTGGCAGGGGGTGCTCACCTAAGTGCGGACTGAAGCTCCAAAGGACATCTCCCAGAGGGCACTTGGTGGAGACAGTGCTTGAGGAGCGAGGTGAGAATAAGGCTGCCTATTACTTAGGACTTTGTAGGAAAGGTGCATATCTTCCAGAACTTGTAACTAGAGACAGGAAATTTGCTAGGCTTAAACACATCTAAAATGGCATTTTTGAAGGAGGCCACACATTATCATGGATTTAATGCCTCCATTATTGCTGTACAGAACTCTGTACTTCCAAAATTAAAAAAAATACTCTATTCAAACACACATAACACATGCTCAAAACCGACCTCCTGTCAGGTTACAAACGACAACTCGAAAATTTCCAAAAATTTGTACCGCATCATTTTAAAAAACACATTACATTTAAATTAGACACCAACAGTAACAATTGAAAGGAAGCAACATGTTGATGCACGTCTTGATTAACTGCACCTCCAAAACAATAGTGAAAGAGAAAATGACATTAAAAGTTACAAAATATTTAGATCTAAACAACCATGAAAGTACTAGAAGGTAGGGACACATTTAAAATGGTACTAAGATAAATTTATAGTCTCAATTGTTTCCTTTAAAGGGCATTGAAAATGAAGGTGCATTTACTCTAAGTGTGTGAAGTCACTTAAAGAAAGTTAGATACCAAGGTAAGGTTTCATCTTTGTTTATATACAGCATTACTGGGTAAATAAGCAAACCTTATTTGTTCTAGGTAAAATTTATATTAGTCAAGCAACAAAAAGGCTGATTTTATTCATTCTGCCCTTTTTTGGTCTCTTTTATACCTGTATTGATCACTTTGGTGAGTTCATAGGTATTTAGCTTCCTCATGTGCCTTACATATACATAATGCTATAGCTACATGTAATATGAGTCTCTTTATGTAGCTATCATAATCCAACTTGGACATGTGGTTTCTAAATTAAAAATATCCCTGAGACAGAGAAAAATAGAGGAATGAACAAGATTGTGGACCGGCAGGCCAGACAGAACTGAATTCTGGGTCCACTGTGCAATAATATGACCACTCATACATCACTTTTCACTGTAATTTAGAGGAACTGCAACTCTAGTACCAGACACAGATGACTGCTGTGCTGGTTACAAGTCACTGCATATGCAGTACTCACCTCGCTGCCTTTGGTCAGGGATCACTAAGGGTAAGTTGTTAAAAAGGAACCATAGTTTATAGAAGAAGCATTTTAATCTTAATAATCACCTCAAGGCATGGTTTGCATTTTGCTTTTGAAATTTACATTACTCCAAGAAGTGGGTTACTTAGGGTTTGTTCCCATTTCACAGTAAGGCAACTAAGTCCCTGAGAGTTTAAGTGCTTTGCTTAAAATCACAAAACTCGTTAGGAACTGTCTGGTATTAGAATCCAGAGTTCCTGCTCTTGGCTCATTTTTCTCCTAGGATGTGTTTCCACAGGATAGCTACTTAGAGATCGCTGGAAGGGGTCTTCATTCTGTCAGCTTGGGAAGACACAGGTTCACTTACCTATAGATCTCTTAAAAGACCAGAGGAATTATAGGCTATAAAAGTAAAGACCTGGTATGAAAACTTTCTAGAGCAAAATGACCAATAGAATTTGCGTACACTTCTTTTTCGGAAGATTAATATGTAATTTATATACAATAAAAATTGACCCTTTCTAGTTTCATGAGTTTTAACCAACACCTAGTAAGTCTGCCAGTTATCACCACAGTCAAGAATACCATCACCTCCAAAAAAATGCCATGTCACCTTGTAGCCAGTGCTCTTCCTTGTGTCCTGTCACTAACAACCGCTCATCTAGTTTCTGTCCCTTTTCAATTTATACTTTAACATCTTGTTGATTCCTGCTTTATTCCTAAATAGTATTTCATTGTGTGTGAATGTACTGCTCTTTTCCCTAGTGAATGATACTGTGGTTGTTTCTACATTTTGGAGATTATAACTACAGCCACTCAATCATTTCCTTACAGATTTTTGTTAACCATGAGTTTTCATTTCCTTTGGGAAACACACCTCCTGAAGGAAACAGTACCGATTGTGTACCCGTAAGCAGTGTATGAGAGTTGCTGTAATTCTTCCAAGCACTTGATATCATGAGAGATTTATTGGACTGTTTTAAAATTTTTTGTTCTGTTTTTTTTTTTTTTTTTTGCTAAATAGCTGTAAAATGATATACTTTACCAAGATGTATACATGATAGTATCATCCGAAGGATGCCTGGTCAAACAAATAGCTATTGTAATGGACAAGGGAAGTGTAAACAAATCCCTAGTCAATAACTCTGCTGGGTTTTTCTTCTTTATCCCTTTGGCTCTATCCCTTAAATATACAAATGGTTGTACAAACACGTAAGTAAATAAATTTCACCATTTTTGCCAATACCACACTAGTATACTATAAGAAAGGACTTTTTTCTAGGACTTGAGGGGTACTGTGTACGTTTTCACTCTTACAAAGGAAATATTATAGAATATTATAGGCAGAAAAATGACCCCACCAAAGATGTTCATGTCCTCATATAGAGAACTTGTGACTGTGCTGTGTTATATGCTAAGGAAGATTTGCTGTTGGAGCTGAACTAAAATTGTTATCAACCCTTCATGTGAGGAGCCCATTCTGGATTTCCTAGTTAGACCTACAGACGAGAGGATCAAAAAAGGAAACAGATTTTTTAAAAATATGTTATCTTATCTCCACCTTCTTGTGATTACTTCTTCCTCTGCTCCCCATCTCAGATAATATTTGCACTTATTCTGCCTTCCCTAGGCAGTGCCACATGTTCCAAAACCTTTCTGCAGTGTCCAGATCCGTCTGTCCCATGTCACATTCCCACAGGGACTCTGCCCTCTTCTGGCCATTGTAAGAACCAATCTATTTTAATGGACACTGTACCATGTAATTTTCCTTTGTAGATAAACTTTTTATCTTATTTGGTAATTTCGGGAAGAACAAGAGTTGTCCCACAAAAGTCTCTAAACCTGCTTCTGATTAGCAAGGCATACAAATCAAGCTCATTCCCAAACTCATGAGTGATACATTCATATATATAACTATGGAAGTCTTTATAAGTCTTTATCAGTCTTATCTATCAGTGACCTACCTGATTAAGAAACCAGGATTTTTCAGTGAGCTCCAGGCCAAGGAGAGAAGAAAGATACTGTAACTAAAAGAATGAAACTACCTATTCCATAGACAGTTGTCCTTTTCTCTACTCCATATCAGTACACTGGGGTAAGCAGTGGCAGAGGATGAGCCCTGCACTAAAAACATATTCAGTTATTATATATCTTTGCACACTACTAAGACCTTCTGGGATTTCCATTATGCCTGAGAAAGGATCCTTTATGGTAAAAGTTAGGGTTAAGAGCAAGAAAAAGAACCACCAGCAACCAGCATGATGCCAGGGTAGCTGTTCAGGAAAACTCTTCTTTTTTTCCTAAATTTGGGTGACGCTATCTTTGAGAATTGATAGTTTTTGTGTGTGATTTAATATCCCATTGTTGGATAAGAAGAAACACTGGCTAGCCAGAGTCCCACAGTCCAGCCTCAGAGGGAGACCTCCACAAGAGGCTGGATTTGGAACAACCTTCTCTACTTCAGACTAACTAAGGTGCTGGGAATGCCAAGTTCACCTCGGAACGCAGTAGGGAACTCTCCCACCTCACTCACACCTTGGTCTATTCTCACTTCTGCATATTATCATGGGTTGGATCACTCAGGCTTGCAGAAAAGTGTTAAAGAAAAGAGATACACCCAGAAATCTTAGCAATCTTGTGTGTAAGGATAGGATTTTCCAAGTGGAGAGTGTAGTTTCTCCCCAGGGCTTCCAGAAGACAGAGGCATTTGTTTAGAGAAGCACATATCTGCAGCCTAGGGTGTGAGTTTGGGTGTGGAACGTCTACAAAGAAGCGTGTGGGTTGCTCAACTTCTTGGATTATTTTCCCTTAGACAATGGAAAATATTGTATGTATTATACAGTTTTAGATGACTCATTACATTATTATGCTATATAATTAATATAATTATTAACATATTATTACTACAAACTTCATGTGGTGATTCTCTTTAGATGGATCAGTTCTTTAATAGCATATGACTTACCCATATGTCCTTTAAAGGACTGCTGAGCGATACAGAAGTACTGCAGGATAGTCGGAGTCATCAGCATCTTTTAGTCATGGCAAATCAAATTGGCTTAACTGAAAAAAGTGGATCAGATGACAATCTGGGTAGTAGAACTATGTATTGGGGGAATCTATTCTTTTAGCTCTATTTTCTTTATGTTGGATTTATTTTCAAGTGGTCTCTCCTGTAGATTGTTGGGATGTCTTGTAGTCATTCCACTTTGGTAATTCCAACACAATCAGAACTTCAATTTCAAAAATATTTCAGTACCTGTTCTAGATGAACACTTATTGACTTCATTTGTTCAATGTCATACCAAAGACTGTGGTAGGGATGGCCAAGCCTAGACTTTGGGAGATAGATAGATGGATCCATCCATCCAGCTACAGGACAAGTGAGGCCCTTGAGCCCTTTGGATTAAATTTGAAAGGAGGTGACAGATGCACAGCTTTGTCAGATCAATATGGAACATTAAACCAGGTGCTGAAATGAAATCAGCACAAGTTACAACCCATGAGAGTAGAGTCTTCCAGGTGGGAAGAACAGTGAATGCACAGACTGTGAAGCCAGGAGTATCTGGAAGTTCCGGGAGTATCCAGAAGTTCCGGAGGTATCCGGAAGACAGTGGGAAGCCCATGAGCTGGAACACAGTAAGGTGCACAGGGGGCAAGTCTAGGACAGACTTGTAGATCACTGCAACAACCATAGAATTTATTCTAAGTGTGACTGAAGGTCCTGCAGAGATGTAAGCCCAGACGGGCAAGCTGTTGCTTACATATAAGAGGATGACTGCCAACTCTCACAGACTGTAGAAGGAGCAGGGTTTGGAGGGGAGGGAAGAACAAGATGAGTCAGGTATGAAAGACAGAAGAAGCTTAGTGGTCATGGTAGAAGTCAGATACATGATCTTTGAAGTTAATGATGGTAGGAATAGAAGAGAGGTTTGACATAGGGTACAGAAGGCCCAAGAGTCCAGGATGATTTCAAAATATCATTGTAGTAAAAGGAGAGGTTTCCATTAGGTAAAAAAATATGTAAAGAATAACGATAACATGTCTCCAGGCACACATACACTTTATTATTTAAAGAAATCAGTATGGAGATTCCTTGATAAACTAGGATTAGAGGTCTTATTATTTAACTCAGCTATTTCCCTTCTAGGTGTATACATTAAAGAATTAAAAGCATCCTATCACAGCAATATATGTGCACCCATGTTTATAGCAGCTTAGTTTGTGATAGTTAAATCTTAGAAATGCCCATCAACTGGAAACTGGATAAAGATGTGGTTTTTTTAAAAATATAAAATAGAGTATTACTCAGCCATAGGAATGATAAATTAGAGACATTTTTATTAAGATTTATATACCCTGATGACATACTCATAAGTAAAGTGAAGTACTCATAGGACACAGATATGTAAATACTGTACCATTTCTCTAGTTTGAGAAACTAAAGGTGTAAATGAGATCCAGAATGTATGATAAGTATTGTGACATGGGAAGAAAATGTTCAAAGAGAAAGGGGAACTGGGGATAGAAAAAGTAACAAAGGGAAAAGAAAAATTTGATGGTAAAAATTTAAAAATGGAAATAAAGTTTATGTATATAGGGGATGGGGCATTAGGGAAGGCAGAGGAACAGGAAAAATAAGAATTGAGATATACCATGTAAGGCCTTGGGATTTAGCCTAAATGGTACCTCAACTACCTTGGAAGCACAAAGGCCTGAGTTCACTCCCTGGTACCACACACACAAAACATATATGCTATGTACAGGTACAAATTTATGATGTATATTTAAATGTATGTCTAACGTATAATGTACATCTAAAACGTACTAATAAACTCAATAAATATTACTTAGAATCTTAGGCATTAAGCACCTACCTGTAATTCTAAATATCTGCTGTCAAGACTAATATCCTTAAAC